>OZ030393.1:30807068-31010428 GCA_964023965.1 Melinopterus prodromus | reverse complement strand
CAAATGTGTAGAAAAATGTATAGCATGCAATTTAAAAAAATATATTACCATGGCGTTGCACATTTTTGGAACAGCCTGTATAATAAAAATAATTTCTTGAATTGTACCTTGGAGTACAGGGTAAGCTTGCAAAATGTCAAACACTTAGCTTAATGAGTAGTGACCTACAGAAGACGGGAGCTTAATTGCAGGACCCTGTATATTCACAATTAGTTGTGTAGGTTTTGAAGTATTTCGCCCCAAGAAAAATCGGCGTCGAACATACATCTTTCCGCGACTGTAGCTTGTTACCTTAATTGATATCTACAATGATGATCAATAAACTAAACTAGGTGCTGTACTATTCATGCCTACCACTACAGTTTACTGTGACAATAGGGTATTTATTGGAGATTATAAAAAACAATAAATAAGCTAAAAACCCAGGCACCCGGAGAAACTTTGGCTACTGCTACACATTTTTGTATAATACATAACTGCGAAGTGTAAACATTTTCTTGTCTATGTCAGTCTTTTCATGTCTCAAATTTTCAAAATAATGTGTAATATTTAGTCGTATTACCTAAAAATTCCCCCAACATATTTTAATATGTCTACTTGAGTACTTGATTCAATGGGATTTGTGGGGAACACAAGAAAAGGTATGTGGAATTTATTGAATTTATTGATGTAATAGCACCGCAAATAATTTATTTAGTTTTATTTCAAATAATATTTGCAATGTGCGTACACTAGAATAGTTGACATAAAGCAGCCATATATGCCATTCAAAATAAATAACAAACGATAAATACAAGCGGGACGTAATTTTGAAATAAAAAAAATTCAGCCAATGCCTGGATTTGAACCAAACACCTTTGTAGCTCGCATACCATGCACAACTCAACTGCGTCCGAGAGCAGAAATAAATATGAAAATACTCATATAATATATGTTTCTTGCGCTATCACCTCCGCAACGTTGCCAGCGTTTTTCGGATGTCACAGCGTACGTTGTACGATACAAAACACGAGGCCATATATGCGGAGGTGACTTCGTAGCGGCCGTATCTAGTATGGGCGACACTAGCGCTCGTGATCTACGCTTGAACTAACATGACTTGTCCGTACATATATAATGGACGTTATCGGCTCCGACGCAAATTTTGGATTTGAGCTCCCTGAGCCACCTAGACCACATTTCCGTTGAAAACAAGGCGATACGTTGTCACCTCCGATTTTGGAGCCAACAACGTACAGCCAACAATATATGAGGTGACAACGTACACTCTGTCATACGCGTTGGAGCCCACACCGTAGCAACCATATGTATATATATATATATATATATATATATATATATAGGAGATTGTTTTAATAGGGTGAAAGTCGTGTTGCAAATAAAGGAGCTGTTATTTAGTAGGCCTTTATTTTAATTCTAATATTTCGCTAATAATTTTTAGCATCTTCATGAGAACTAAAACGAACATAAACAACAGTTAGAATCTATTCAGACGGTATTAAAATTACTTACAAAATGTGGCTGTTGCTTATAGGTGGTAATGAAGACAGTAATAAACATAAGGTGTTGTTTATGTGTTATTTGCGTAAGCGAAAACGAAAATATTCTGCACCATGCTTCGCTATGCCATTTTAAACCAAACTAAATTCATACAATATCCCGACAGCTGGTCAGGCTATTTATTTATTTTTTTTTATATAAATCACCTCGGTACACTAGGGAAAACTTAAAACGGAACGCGGGAAAATTTAATCATCAAATTATTGAAAGGCAATTTGGAAAGTGTTTTTTTTCGGGTTAGTTAAGTTATGGGGCATTTCAAATGTTAATCAGGCAATCTAGTTTCTGGATATTAGTTACTCCGGACCATATTTCAGAAGGTAAGTGTAGGTGTTGTTTAAATTTTCTATATCTTTTTTACTATTCATGCAATTACCCTCTATTTCATTAATTAAGCACATTTCCATGAAAAGACGTTTTTGGTCGTTGCGTTCTGTCCTAAGTACCCTGACACCATCGTAGTCTGCCTCATGTCTAGACTCGTTGACATGAATCGACAAACCACAAGCCCTAGGTTTTCTCTTCACATCGCTCTTGTGCTGAGTCACCCGTTGACCCAATCTTTGGCTTGTTTGACCTCTGTAAGTTAATGGGCAATTCTTACAGGGAATTTCGTAAATGACACCACTCTTTTGTAAGATAGGTGTCTTATCTTTCAGGTTTGTAAACAAATTACCAACCGTGATTGTATTAGACACGGCCACGACAGTGCCAGAACCACCCAGAACACGCTTAAGGGGTGGTGTGAGGTTCTCAACATTATGCAACTTTCTGTATTTTTTGATAGGGTTGTTATTATTATCACCTACACCTTCCTCTTCCACAGGGGAGTCGCTGTTAGGAGGAGTTAGTTGGTCGGTGAACAAGAACTTCTTCAACAGGTACTTGGGATAGCCATTCTTTAAAAGCATTTCATACAAAATATTTAAGTTTCTTTCTTTAAGCGAAGGGTGGACTATTTTTACAATTCTATTCTTTAAAGCATTGATGAGATTAATTTTATATCTAAACGGGTGATCTGAATGGTACGAGATGTACCGTCCTGAGTTGGTAGACTTTCTATACCAATCGAGTTTAATGAAGTTATGCTCATCTCTTATTACGAAAGTATCCAGGAAAGGTACACCTTATTAGCGAAATATTAGAATTAAAATAAAGGCCTACTAAATAACAGCTCCTTTATTTGCAACACGACTTTCACCCTATTAAAACAATCTCCTAGTTAAAGAGGTCGAATACTTACATACCAATTAAATATCACAGATGGGGTTCTACAATAATATACAGAACAATTTCGGAGCAGAGGCAGTAATTCACATGAAAACATTAGCGAAGACTACAATGAAAATGGCATCATACAAAAACAGAAAAATCTTTTTACTGGAATGTAAACACCACAACATCGTACCCAGACATATACAACAATACATCTCGGGCCTGGGAAAATGTATTGAAACGGATGAGCCAGGGATGATGGCCGCACTCCGAAGAAAGGCGGGAAGGTTAGCTAGGATTTTGCTTAAAATAGATTTAGATAATTGTCATATTAAATTAAAAAAATTAGAGAATGTTTTTGATCAAAGTAGAAAAACTGTGAGTGAGCTCGTATCCTACCATATCTTTCGAGATTATGACATCTGTCAGGAACGACGTTACAAAAAAGAATTTTTGAAAATAAAAAATAGGAATTTAGATAAAATTAGTAAATTAAAAAAAGAAAAACTAAATACGTTCCTTGACCATAGTGATACTAACAACTGGTTTTCAAATTTTACAAACATAAACATACCAGAAGAGGTGGCGTCTTTTCTGGCACTTGGTCCGAAATTCAGTATTCCTGCAGCAATTAAAGACCTTACAATGCACACTCTTTTAGCAGATGTTGAATCAATTATTCTTACTTTTGATGAATCAGAGAGAGATGTGGTGAGGGCGAGATGTGTCAATATCATTACAAACAATCTTCACAGTTACACTCCTTCAGAGAATTATTTGTTTTTCCATAGATTGTATCGAAACTGCTCACGGTTTCTCAGGGAAAATCCAGAAATTATAATTACCAGGGCCGATAAAGGTAACAAAACCGTTGCCATGTTGAAGAGGGATTATATTGATAAAGTGGGTGAGATGCTGGACGACGCTGCCATTTACAAAAAACTAGACAAAGACCCCACCTTTAGTTGGGAGAGAAAACATAACGAATTAATAACTCTTATGGCAAAAAATAACTACATTAGTGATGTAACAGCAAAAAATCTAAAATATTATAACTCTGTTTCACCTAAGTTCTACGGTCTCCCAAAAGTACACAAAGAAAATCTCCCTTTGAGACCGATAGTGTCGTCTACCAACTCACCCAATAAAAATATTTCAAAGTTTATTTCAGAGATACTTTCAGTAGCCTTTAAGGAGTTTAACACTTACCGCATAGCGGACTCTTTTCAATTTGCGTCGGTGGTTAATAATATACAAGTACCTGAGGGTCACGTGGTAGTTTCATTAGATGTAGTTTCGCTCTTCACAAACATTTCTTTAGAGTTAGTCTTGGAAATAATACACAACCACTGGTTGTTGATTGAACCACATTGTAACATCCCTTTGGAATTCTTCAATAGGATTATTAACTTCATTTTCAGTTCTACGTATTTTGGGTTCAGTGATGTCTTCTATCAGGTTGTGTTTGGTTGCCCGATGGGGTCGGTGCTCTCTCCAATATTAGCCGAGATAGTAATGAACTATCTCTTAAAGTCCTGTGTGGAGAGTTTGCCGTTCACGTTTGGTTTCCTCTATCAGTATGTGGATGACATCATCTGCTCCTTACCCTCAGACAAAATTGATTTGACTTTGGATACTTTTAACAATTTCAATACGCATTTAAAATTTACTATAGAGAGCGAGAAGGGTGGAGGTGTACCTTTCCTGGATACTTTCGTAATAAGAGATGAGCATAACTTCATTAAACTCGATTGGTATAGAAAGTCTACCAACTCAGGACGGTACATCTCGTACCATTCAGATCACCCGTTTAGATATAAAATTAATCTCATCAATGCTTTAAAGAATAGAATTGTAAAAATAGTCCACCCTTCGCTTAAAGAAAGAAACTTAAATATTTTGTATGAAATGCTTTTAAAGAATGGCTATCCCAAGTACCTGTTGAAGAAGTTCTTGTTCACCGACCAACTAACTCCTCCTAACAGCGACTCCCCTGTGGAAGAGGAAGGTGTAGGTGATAATAATAACAACCCTATCAAAAAATACAGAAAGTTGCATAATGTTGAGAACCTCACACCACCCCTTAAGCGTGTTCTGGGTGGTTCTGGCACTGTCGTGGCCGTGTCTAATACAATCACGGTTGGTAATTTGTTTACAAACCTGAAAGATAAGACACCTATCTTACAAAAGAGTGGTGTCATTTACGAAATTCCCTGTAAGAATTGCCCATTAACTTACAGAGGTCAAACAAGCCAAAGATTGGGTCAACGGGTGACTCAGCACAAGAGCGATGTGAAGAGAAAACCTAGGGCTTGTGGTTTGTCGATTCATGTCAACGAGTCTAGACATGAGGCAGACTACGATGGTGTCAGGGTACTTAGGACAGAACGCAACGACCAAAAACGTCTTTTCATGGAAATGTGCTTAATTAATGAAATAGAGGGTAATTGCATGAATAGTAAAAAAGATATAGAAAATTTAAACAACACCTACACTTACCTTCTGAAATATGGTCCGGAGTAACTAATATCCAGAAACTAGATTGCCTGATTAACATTTGAAATGCCCCATAACTTAACTAACCCGAAAAAAAACACTTTCCAAATTGCCTTTCAATAATTTGATGATTAAATTTTCCCGCGTTCCGTTTTAAGTTTTCCCTAGTGTACCGAGGTGATTTATATAAAAAAAAATAAATATATAGCCTGACCAGCTGTCGGGATATTGTATGAATTTAGTTTGGTTTAAAATGGCATAGCGAAGCATGGTGCAGAATATTTTCGTTTTCGCTTACGCAAATAACACATAAACAACACCTTATGTTTATTACTGTCTTCATTACCACCTATAAGCAACAGCCACATTTTGTAAGTAATTTTAATACCGTCTGAATAGATTCTAACTGTTGTTTATGTTCGTTTTAGTTCTCATGAAGATGCTAAAAATTATTAGCGAAATATTAGAATTAAAATAAAGGCCTACTAAATAACAGCTCCTTTATTTGCAACACGACTTTCACCCTATTAAAACAATCTCCTAGTTAAAGAGGTCGAATACTTACATACCAATTATATATATATATATATATATATATATATATATATATATATATATATATATATATATATATATATATATATATATATATATATATATATATATATATATATATATGTATACGTGTTAAGTTGTCACCTCCGGGATATAGAGCAGGCCACCTTGGCTCCGGGTGTTCCAGATAATATATTATTGATCTGATTGCATATTTTTAATGAGGGGAACTTTCGCTACGCGAGCATCAAAAGAGGGGGAACGTTTTTTGATTTTTTAGGAGGTCATATATAAGGTACACAAAGGGTACGAAGTGACCTCCGCAATTTATATATGAACGGAAACTGATGTATCGCTGATAACTCCAGCGGTGTTGCCAAACCTACGGAGGTCACAATAGGCTATTATTATATAACATGTATATGATAGGCCGCAAACTCGCTTCTCACAAAATAAGCACTCCCTTTTAGTAATAGTAATAAATATCATTTATTAAGTATTTAGCACTAATATGAATAATATATATTATAGAGGATGATTAAGCATTACACGGCAATATTCATGGGACTTGGTTATATAAACATAAATGGTTTTATGAGAGCTTTTCTAAGGGTATTAAAATGTTTTTAACTTGGATAACTAAGTTCTCAGTGTAATATGGTTACCGTGCAACAACTAATTACCCTATTTATGTTTTGTCGCGATGTAAGTCAAACTACCCAACTATGTAGTTATTATTTTATTTTTTGATGATTTTTTTATTTATTTATTTTACGTCGGTCTTCGCAACGTAGGTCAATGTACAACGCTGAGGACAGACTACAAATACAATGAATTTATGTGTGAAAGTCCAATTTAAATTTATTAAGTAGTTTTTGAGTTATATCGATACTAAACTTATAATTTTATACTTATTTCTTTTCCCAGTTAGGGTTTTTGACAAAAAAATAGAAAAAGAGTTGTCACCGCCGCGCCGTCAACCTTCATGCGTGATCACTAATCAGCGCTTTATAGTTAAACTATTCTTTACAAGCTCTCTATTGTCGTTTAAAATTGTACAAAGTCCGTTGTTGTGCTTTGTCTAATAGTGTAGGCAAATTAGCTTTTTTAGAAGAAAAAATTTATAAAGTTTTGAAATTTTGGTTATGAACTCTCAGTAAGGACCCAAATACAGATTCGAAGAGTTCCCACCTCTCCGGTGGGAGCTTCATCCCCTTTTGCTCAAAAAACTACCCCCAATCGTAACGTCGCGGTCTTTTTCGGCGTTTTGCTCGTAAACCGCAATTTTTACGAAAAAATGTTACAGGACTTTTTATATTCTCCAGTTAATTCTCTATAAAAATGTCCCTTACTGTTTTTGCGTATCTCCCACCAAACGCTCGTAAATGACCTTGGACTATAGGCATAGTTTTCAGTGCGAACTGAATAATGAGCTTAGCACCGTTTTCTGCGGTGATTATCTTTAAAAATGTTAGTCTGAGCAAAAAGTTTATAGAATCAAAATTAAAGAGCAGTTTTTTCTCTACAAGGTGCATATAAAATAAGA
The DNA here is from genome assembly GCA_964023965.1 of Melinopterus prodromus. Classification (NCBI taxonomy): domain Eukaryota; kingdom Metazoa; phylum Arthropoda; class Insecta; order Coleoptera; family Scarabaeidae; genus Melinopterus; species Melinopterus prodromus. The sequence goes on along the minus strand of OZ030393.1, from coordinate 31,003,056 downwards.
TCCTTATGATCAAGTGTTAGTGTTCATATGATGATTTTATTATATTTATGCATTCTGTACTTTGAGCCCGTTTCCACACCACCTTTGAGGTAGAGCTCTGGCCGCGTTTTTTTACGTGGTTTCCCCTGTAGGCCTATTCCACTAATAATATATATCTATTTATTAATTTTCCTCTGCAAACTCGTCCTCCTCGATCGAATTGAAACAACTTTGCCCATGACAACTACGGCACATTGTGGAGCAGCGCACACCAACTTTTACACATGTACATCGCTTTCCACATCATTTTTTACAGCCGCAGGATATAAGCTGAAGAATTGAAGTTGGAGCTGGCGCTTCAGTCATAACCACTGGCATTAGAATGTTTTTACTTTTTCTCCAGCCCCATTCAGTTGTCGTTAAAGTTTTTCCTCGCCACGTCTGAATTTGATTAAAAACCCGATATGAATGTTGTGCTAATGCAGCAGATGTAGGTGGTAGTCTAGGCAAAATTACTGCGTCACTGGATTGGCCAACTAACCTATTCAATGAAATGAACCAGTAATAATTCAAAGTTGTCTCTTTTCGGGTTGCCTTGTATAAGGCAAGTGTAAATTTCTCACCAGCTCTTGCTATGTCATCTTTCGCCGATGATGGATTATTGAATATGCCAACCACTTTTTGTAAATCCTTTCTTGATTTTGTTATGTTTATAGTCTGCGATTTTCCTTTCCCAAAAAAAGCAGACGTTGTGTAGCAGCCACTAAATGCATGGGTAAATAAAATGTTATCTTTGCAACCGTTTAAAACTTACGAAATTTGTAAGTCATGCGAACTATACGCCCTTTTCTTAATATTTCCTGGAGCATCTCTCAAAAAGCGAATGTCTTAGTCCGATGGAGAAAGAGCGATGAGGAGTGATAGCAAATCAATATCTTGCCCAACAACAGTTTTCAAAATTGTTGGCTGCGTCGATCGCAGTCTGAACAATTAGCAAGTCCGCATAATCGGTAGCAGCGAAAGTGGAAATACCTGCTGATTCTAATGTGCTCATCAAAAATCTGTTGTTGTTGGGCAAGATATTGATTTGCTAACACTCCTCATCGCTCTTTCTCCATCGGACAAAGGCATTCGCTTTTTGAGAGATTCTCAAGGAAATATTAAGAAAAGGGCATATAGTTCCCATGACTTAAAAAATTCGAAAGTTTTAAACGGTTGCAAAGACAACATTTTATTTGCTCATGCGTTTAGTGGCTGCGACACCACGTCTCCGTTTTTTGGGAAAGGAAAATCGCAGACTATAACCTTAATAAAATCAAGAAAGGATTTACAAGAAGTAGTTGAAATATTCAATAATCCTTCATTGGCGAAAGATGAGATAGCAAGAGCTGGTGAGAAATTTACATTTGCCTTATACAAAGCACCCCGAAAAGAGACATCTTTGAATCATTACCGGTTCATTTCATTTAATAAGTTAGTTGGCCAATCCAGTCACGCAGTAATTTTGCCTAGACTACCACCCACATCTCCTGCATTAGCACAACATTCATATCATAATTTGGTATGGTGAAATTAAAACCTCTTGATTCTTGCTGTATATTTTTATTGTTTTATATAGGAGACATGTTTCGGCTATCCAAGCCTTCTTCAATCCTAAATCTATAAAACGAAACAACCATGTATCAGAAATTATTCAATTCAAAAAACTAATAAACTATTACAATGGGATGGTTGACTACTTACTGTCTTATGTGGAGAAACTAATTATATTCAAAACTATCGTTGACATCGGTTACAACTTAAGTTCAACAAACGTAACATTAACACTTTTAAAAATTATTATTAAAATCACTATTAAAATTACTCTTAAAACCCGAAGGTTCACGTTATCTAAAAATAGACCAGACAAGATGGCAACGACGACAAGTGAAGGAAAGGAGCAGGATATCACGTGATGAACTGGGGGGGAAAGGAAACGTTTTTTCATTGTTGTGCGTTTGGTTGTCTAACACTGACCATATATGCAAGAATTTAAATAGTTTAACTATTCCAACGCATTAAAATGGACCTCAGCAGTCACTACAATCTACTAAGGTAAGTAAAAAGGGGTTTTTTGTTAAACTGAATCTGGTCATTAATTAAGGTATACTGTGGGTCTCGCTCATGTTTACAAATTTGTAACTGTTCCAAAAGGTCCATCTTTAAGCCCTTCCCACATTTGTGTATTAGTTTTTTGTCTCGGTAGTTAATCTTGTGTCCCGTGTGTAATGTATGTTGATAAATGTTAGATGTTGTTCTACTAGCATGTTCTTTCATTCTTTTGTCTAAAGGTCTTCCGGTTTGGCCTATATAAATTGAGTTACAATTAAAACAGCCGACAGAGTATATACCATTAAGCTCACCTAATGGTTTTTCGTCATATCTGTAACTTGAGAGTTTATTTAAAATTTGATTCTTATTGACGTATGCCGGTGAAATATTGTATTTGTTCAAAAATTTGTTTAATTTAACATTTATGTTGTTAAAAGTGAAGGTTCTATATATTTGTGGTTCATCGTGCATTGTAATCGGTGTGTATAAAGGATCAAATTTTTTCCTTGTTTTGTATATTAATGTATTTATCATGGCTTCGGGAAAACCGTTATCGTTTGCCAATTGTAGTATAAACTGAATTTCTTTCGATCTTGACTCATTAGTTATTGGATAAGTTAGAGCTCTGTTTATAAAATAGCGGAAGGCCGCCATTTTGTGGCTTTTGTGATGGTTGGAGTCGAAAGGAATGACTGTCGGAACCGATGATGGTTTTCTGTAGATTTCAAACGATAAGGCGTTGTCTTTGTTTATTACCGTGGTGTCAAGGAAATTTAATTTGTTTTCTTGTTCTATTTCTAGGATGTATACCATTGATATATTCTAACAAAAGCCACAAAATGGCGGCCTTCCGCTATTTTATAAACAGAGCTCTAACTTATCCAATAACTAATGAGTCAAGATCGAAAGAAATTCAGTTTATACTACAATTGGCAAACGATAACGGTTTTCCCGAAGCCATGATAAATACATTAATATACAAAACAAGGAAAAAATTTGATCCTTTATACACACCGATTGCAATGCACGATGAACCACAAATATATAGAACCTTCACTTTTAACAACATAAATGTTAAATTAAACAAATTTTTGAACAAATACAATATTTCACCGGCATACGTCAATAAGAATCAAATTTTAAATAAACTCTCAAGTTACAGATATGACGAAAAACCATTAGGTGAGCTTAATGGTATATACTCTGTCGGCTGTTTTAATTGTAACTCAATTTATATAGGCCAAACCGGAAGACCTTTAGACAAAAGAATGAAAGAACATGCTAGTAGAACAACATCTAACATTTATCAACATACATTACACACGGGACACTAGTGGACCTATACCGCCTATTGGGTAGATCAGTGAATCGGTAGATCGCAGGAATCGATAGACCGCATAGACAGTGGGTATCTACAATAAAGACTTCTTTTTACCACAATCAAAATTTTAAGTTGATGTAAAGTTATTTTTATGGCCTCTTATTAACAACCAAAAACGTTGCCTTAATTAAAAAAAAGATCTCCAGCAAGTGAAAAAAAAAACCTTTTTTCATGTTGAATAATTTTAACAATAGTAGGGTGTGAAATAAAAGTATAAACATATGTAATCTAATACAACCTACTTAAATTGCATAAAATCGAGTAATTCAAAAAAAAATATATTTTTATAATCCATGCAAATTACGACGATAAACCGAATTTACATATATAAACACATTTATTGAGAAAAATTATAAACTTTAGGCCACTTGAGGGTGATATATTTTTTCTTATATGGGGCAATATTTTTGATGTTATACCTAAGTGGGTTCAAGAAACAACTTCTATTAACTTGAAATTTTGATTTTCCAAAAAGGGTTGTTCTGATACACCCTACATATTGGTTGGGCATTATTTATACCTACATATTGGAATTGTAGATTTATAACATTCTAAATAAATTTAAAACCTGTAATATGTATAATGGGTTTGTTTGCCCATCAGTAAAAACAATTAGTTATTCCTAATTGCTAAGCATGCGCAATGGAGATTTTGTAAAGGCAGAACCCCCATTGCGCACATGCAAGAGTAAAAATAAGTGCTTTGTATAATTATTTTTATGCTGCTCGAGCAAACCTATTATGTAAAATAAGAATAATAGATAATAATAGAGATCATAATAATTCAAACCTTGTATTAGGTATATTATGTAGATATACTTTATTGGTAACTAAATCATTGTACAATCAAAAGAAAAATGTACCAGTGAGGTGATAAATAATGAAGTAAGCAATGATGTGTGAAGCAATAAATATTTTGTAAAAAATATGATCAAGTCTAAAAATAAAAAGATGTTCCGTTACAGAGAACATTCATATATATTTGTACAACAATATTTGTTGCAAAAATATATATGATAATTTATTATTGCACAGCATTGTATACATAAATATATACATATTACAGAAAACAAAATAAGAAAAACGGGGAATATTTACAAATTTAAATTTTTCTTTATCTCGTGTCTATTAATTTGACCTACGACTAAATACGTTTCGATTATTCCTACATAGAAGTCCAGCCTTTTAGCCCTAAAAAATGTTGCTCACCATGTGCAAAAGTAAATCCAAACTGTCTGCTTTTGCAGTATGAATAGTACGGATGTTTCAATGAAATTGAAAATCACATAAAAGGTCACATTGGCTTACGATTGAAGAATGCACACACTTTTGAATGCTTTCTACGATAAATAGTACCTCAACTACTCTTCCGAATTAAATCCGTGTTGATTTAACTTTTTTGTTGGAAATTACTTGTTGGAATTACAACGTTGAGATAATTAGCATTAGAAAAATGTTTTTCCTGTCTTCAAAGTTTTTCATGGAATGTCTATTTGACAATTTAAATCATATAGCAAGCTTTATCACAGACGTAAAGTTAACCTAAAGAAATGTGAATTTACGATTTGGGGTTACCTGTAATCACAATACCGGAAACGTATACATCCGCAAAGGTTTATTCTAATAATAAATTCCACAATAATGTTGATAAAAAATTGTTAATTTTCTTCAAATTCTTTTACATGATGAATCTTCAAAAGCTTTGACGTAAAGCAAGCATCCTGTTTTGTTTCGTGTGAGTGATCACCGTTAGAAGAAAAATCATGCTAAGGACAACATTCCTAGTCTTTGTAGGGTTGTTTTTTGGCCTGCTATCATACTACTTGAACTTTTTCAACATTATCTGTTTTCAGAATTCTTCCTTCTCATTGCGGCAAAATTTTACATCGTGTTCTTCTCATGTTACATTTGGCTTCACTAACAATTACTTTATTGCATTGACATTCACATGTAGCTATTTCCATTACCTTTAGTTGTCTCTAATACATCTATATTGTTTGCATTCGGTCACGGTAGAATGACTTGTGTATGTATGCTAAAAATATTTAATAAATGTGGACTACCGTAAACAAACCTTCATAATAACATGTAATAAACTTACGATATGCCATTTGTATTGGCAAAGTGAATCCATATTTATAAACATAAATGTTAGGTTATGCAGAGGTTATGTACGGCTGACGTTTAATAGCGCTGGTGGCGCCATCTGTCGACTAATCGGCTCAAACGTCCGAATTCTTGTAGAAATGCATTTTGTGGGCAATTTATCGATCGAATGCAATGGTAGCCACGGCATACCGTACTACACTTTACCCGGGTACATTATTCGTTAAATAAGTAGCCACACCTCGGCTCATAGGAAAAATGACATAAGGTCGGACGTATTATTGAGTTTAGTGGCTGTAACACATACGAAAACTTACCCAAACTCACCAATGAATGATATCTCGGAATGCTATAATTTGTAAAATCATACCACATTATGCTTGTATGTATACGTAGTAGGTTTCATTCGTACGTAATAAAGACAAATGCGAATTCTTAATTATTCATATACGTAGAACATACGTTATAGGTTTCTCAGAGGTTATTTGGAACGGGCGTTGTGCTCTTAACCCTCCGAAGATAATAATCAACAAATTGCAGGTTATGTCTGCGCTTTTGACGTTTCTTAGCTGGCAACCATGACGACGCGTAATAAACAGCTGTTGGAATGTTGAGGCGCGTTCACCAAAATCGCTCGCTTTTTGGAAAATTTTGAAGCAAAAACGCCCTATAGGCCGTTTTGCGTCGATTTCAAAAGCTCACGCAACGTAGAATGATCCATTTAGGGCGACGGCCGCGCTTCGCGCGCCCGAAAAGGTTTCTCCAAATTTTCTATAAGCAACTAAGAACGCACTTTTTCGCATGTGAAATGGTGAGAAAAAATACGTGAAATCAGTTTACATAATATAGACAAGATTAACTACCGAGACAAAAAACTAATACACAAATGTGGGAAGGGCTTAAAGATGGACCTTTTGGAACAGTTACAAATTTGTAAACATGAGCGAGACCCACAGTATACCTTAATTAATGACCAGATTCAGTTTAACAAAAAACCCCTTTTTACTTACCTTAGTAGATTGTAGTGACTGCTGAGGTCCATTTTAATGCGTTGGAATAGTTAAACTATTTAAATTCTTGCATATATGGTCAGTGTTAGACAACCAAACGCACAACAATGAAAAAACGTTTCCTTTCCCCCCCAGTTCATCACGTGATATCCTGCTCCTTTCCTTCACTTGTCGTCGTTGCCATCTTGTCTGGTCTATTTTTAGATAACGTGAACCTTCGGGTTTTAAGAGTAATTTTAATAGTGATTTTAATAATAATTTTTAAAAGTGTTAATGTTACGTTTGTTGAACTTAAGTTGTAACCGATGTCAACGATAGTTTTGAATATAATTAGTTTCTCCACATAAGACAGTAAGTAGTCAACCATCCCATTGTAATAGTTTATTAGTTTTTTGAATTGAATAATTTCTGATACATGGTTGTTTCGTTTTATAGATTTAGGATTGAAGAAGGCTTGGATAGCCGAAACATGTCTCCTATATAAAACAATAAAAATATACAGCAAGAATCAAGAGGTTTTAATTTCACCATACCAATTTAACTGAACTTGCAATATGGATAATACTACATACTATATCATAATTTCATCAAATTCAGACGTGGCGAGGAAAAACTTTAACGACAAATGAATGGGGCTGGAGAAAAAGTAAAAACATTCTAATGCCAGTGGTTATGACTGAAGCGCCAGCTCCAACTTCAATTCTTCAGCATATATCCTGCGGCTGTAAAAAAGGATGTGGAAAGCGATGTACCTGTGTAAAAGTTGGTTTGCGCTACTCCACAACGTGCTCTAGTTGTCATGGGCAAAGTTGTTTCAATTCGATCGAGGAGAGCGACTTTGCAGAGGAAAATTAATAAATAGATATATTTTATTAGTGGAATAAGCATACCGGGGAAACCACGCAAAAAAGCGCGCCCAGAGCTCTACCTCAAAGGTGGTGTGGAAACGGGGTCAAAGTACAGAATGCATAAATATAATAAAATCATCATATGAAGACTAACACTTGATCATAAGAATCTTATTTTATATGCACCTTGTAGAGAAAAAACTGCTCTTTAATTTTGATTCTATACATTTTTTTGCTTAGACTAACATTTCTAAACATAATCACCGAAAGAACGGCGCTGGGCTCATTTTACACTTCGCGCTGAAAACGATGCCTATATTGCAAGGTCATTTAGGAGCGTTTGGTGGGAGATACGCAAAAACAGTAAGGGACATTTTTATAGGGAATTTAATGGAGAATATAAAAAGTCCTGTAACATTTTTTCGTAAAAATTGCGGTTTACGAGCAAAACGCCGAAAAAGACCGCGACGTTACAATTGGGGGTAGTTTTTTGGGTAAAAGGGGATGAAGCTCCCACCGGAGAGGTGGGAACTCTTCGGATCTGTATTTGGGTCCTTACTGAGAGTTCATAACCAAAATTTCAAAACTTTATAAATTTTTTCTTCTATTCCTTGTTTTTCGAGCTAATTTGCTTACACTATAAATACGTGTACTGACGCTAAAACCATGGAATAAATTGATTGGAATAAATAGAAACTGTTACTGAAAAAATTCTCGGACACGCCAAGTTTTATCTACCAAAGACATACACATTTTTATACCCCCCCCCCCCCTATTTAGTGTGGTATGGTCTATTGAATTTGACCAGAGTTGGGCAATTGGTAATCGAGTGATCGAGTAACAAGTGATGATAAAATTGTTTTAATTAGTTAAATTAATCATCACTCGTTGTGATGAGTTACGATTAGTCACTCATCAGAATGAGTGATGATTTCTTTACTCACCACTCATAACTACCGTACACGATTGAATATTCGTCACTGAATACTCGCGATTAACGCGCAATGAGTGATGACTGCTCAATAGAAATTACACTGTCTTAAAACAGAATAGAAACTCGATATACTTTCACACTGATGAAAGTAAAATATAGGCGCGGATACAATTTTTTATACAACCCCCACAAAATCTAAATCTTTAAACCAAAACTTACCTTTTTTATAGATATGTGTTATAAAAATTTCTCCATCATTTATGTGATTTGATTTGGAGATCTGGCTTGATTTGTTCTGAATGAAAATTACTAAGAACAACTACAGCCGCATCTATTTTTTCAGGTTAATTAGAGATAATTGCACTGTTCTTTTCACCAGACATAATACCGTGAAAGTGAAAAAATAAAATAAAATAAAATGAACAATTATATGAATATAAACAAAACACTTCTTTGATTTACAAATTTTGAAGTGTAAAGAAAGACAGGCATAACTGATTTCGCAGTTGAATAATCCCCCTAGTTACAGTACAGAATGCTTTCTTCAGTTTTACTTATAATTATATCAAGAATCTTATGACACGTTAGATACGTACACATTCAACGTACATTCCAAATCACATTTAATAGTACATTGATGTAACATTTCAAAAATTAATGATTTCTTATTGCGTATTTACATTGCACAACATTTAAAGAATACACTATAAAATAACGTGACAAAGAAATTCGAAACATTAACTATTAACCAATGGTAGGTCATTTTGAACCGGAGAAATGTGGGTACGCTATAGAAAATAATTTGTGCATAATATTGATAGATGTACGTATAGGAGATGGTTAAAAAAAGTTGCCGATAATAGTGATATAATCGGCTTCGACAAGCCGCACGACTTTTGGCTGTGGATCGTTAATTTTTCGAATTATTTTCTGACAGTTTTATAGGCAATATATTTTTTAAATGTTGTGCAATCAAAATAAGCAATAAAATAATAAGTCATTTTTGAAAATCGTACACCAGAATGTACCCTTAATAAGTGGATCACCATAGAATCGGATATAATTCAAAACAGTTATTATTAATGCATTTGATGAATCTTTTTGGACATGAGTTCAATTCACTTTAGTTAAAGCAAAAATATAAATCGTTTATTAAGGTAAGTATTTATTCTCAATAAAAATGCATATTTATCATAAGATAAAGTTGGATAAATTAAAACAAAGTATACACACATTACATTTACCGTAATGTGGGTTTACTTTGCAAATAAAATCTATTAAATTGTATTTTCTTTTTCATATTTTTAAAACAATATCATGCAGTCGCTACCAGCAGTCAAACTAGAAACACTTGTTTCTACGATTAATGAGTGATAAGTAATTCTTAGATTTATGATTGACGAGTAATGAGTGACGAGTGATATCATTAATCATGAGTGTTACTCATCTCGGGTTAGTTGAGTGATGTCCAAGTCTCAGTTTGACGCAAAATTATCGATCGGTCTGTCCGTCTGTCTGTGTATACGATAACAATACAATTGTTTATTTTAGCACTGGTGTGTGCTAGTACTTTTTGTGCAGTACGATGCATAGAATTCAAAAAATAATTCAATACAGGGTGCTCCATTTAAAAAAATATCTTTCTTAGGAAAACCTGTTTGCTATAATTTGTTGCAGATTATGACCAACCGGTGCACAATTTGGTTATGGCAGGTAAACACGCTTATTGAACGCTTCTTACGTAATCATAATCTAAGCCAGAGCAATAAAATTAAGAACCGGTATTGATATATACAATCTTTCTTACACTGCTGTTTTTCCTTAAAAATTCCAATAAATTAAAAAGTGTAAAGTTTACAGTATGTTATGTTATTTTTCATTGTCGTAAAATTTTGATAGGAATTAAAAATTGTGCCGAAATATAGGTTGTTCCATTTAACAAAATATAAGTTTAGGTTGGTACTATGTTATGGAACAGCCTGTATACACGCTAATAGTTGTACAATGTGCGCCTCGGCTTTGTGTATATATGAGTGAAAACAGTTTTAAAATATCTTCATTAACAGATGCATAATCTTCCGAGATCGCACTGTTGAGACACCTGTATATATTCACAATTTTTTCTGTAGGTTTTAAAGTATTTCGCCCTAAGAAAAATGGGAGTCGAACATACATCTTTTCGCGATTGTAGCTTGTTACCTTAATTGATATCTACAATGATGATCAATAAACTAAACAAACTAAACTAGGTGCTGTACTATTCAGGCCTACCACTACAGTTTACTGTGACAATAGGGTATTTATTGGAGATTATAAAAACAATAAATAAGCTAAAAACCCAGGCACCCGGAGAAGTTTTGGCTACTGCTACACATTCTTGTATAATACATAACTGCGAAGAGTAAATATTTTCATGTCTATGTCGGTCTTTTCATGTCTCAAATAAAAAAAAACTGTATGTAATATTTAGTCGTATTAACTAAAAATTCCCGCAGCATCTTTTTAATATGTCTACTTGAGTACTTGATTCAATAGGATTTGTGGTAACCACAAGAAAAGGTATGTGCAATTGATAGAATTTATTGATGTAATAGCAACGGAAATAATTTATTTAGTTTTATTTCAAATATTTGCAATGTGCGTACACTAGAATAGTTGACATAAGGCAGCCCATGCCATTCAATATAAATAACAAACGATAAAAACAAGCGGGATGTAATTTTGAAATAAAAAAATTCAGCCACGGCCTGGATTCGAACCAAAAACCTTTGTATCTCGCATACCATGCACAACTCAACTGCGTCCGAGAGCAGAAATAAATATGAAAATACTCATATAATATATGTTTCTTGCGCTATCACCTCCGCAACGTTGCCAGCGTTTTTCGGATGTCACAGCGTACGTTGTACGATACAAAACACGAGGTCATATATGCGGAGGTGACTTCGTAGCGGCCGTATCTAGTATGGGCGACACTAGCGCTCGTGATCTACGCTTGAACTAACATGACATGTCCGTACATATATAATGGACGTTATCGGCTCCGACGCAAATTTTGGATTTGAGCTCCCTGAGCCACCTAGACCACATTTCCGTTGAAAACAAGGCGATACGTTGTCACCTCCGATTTTGGAGCCATCAACGTTATATATGAGGTGACAACGTACACTCTGTCATACGCGTTGGAGCCCACACCGTAGCAACCATATGTATATATATATATATATATATATATATATATATATATATATATATATATATATATATCCTACTATCATTATAGCGTCCATACATTAACATTTTGCATTCACTAGAGCGTCCGTGTGCTTAAAGCGCCCGTATATGGGCGCTCTAAGCACACCCCATGTAAAATTTTGTCAGTGACGTCACAGTTTCACGTGTAGTGCCTAGGCAAAATTTCGATATGACGCCCGATTGACGACTCAATAAAATAAAATATACATTTGCCGTATATGTTTAGTTAATCACAGTTGCCGCTAGAGGCGCTTCATGTCTCGGCGTATGCGTATATGTAGCCAGTATATGCTTTCACTTATTCGCGTATGGAGCGTCCTGACGCGAGAATCTTTGGCAACATCGCTAGCCGCCCTGGGGTCGATATATAGCTTCGTAACGTATTTTTGATACTCTGGTTAAACAACTAACTTATGGTAAGGGCGCGACGCATATTAAAACCGTCATATAGCGTCCGTAACACACTACTCTGCTGTTGTGTCTTGTGTATGACCATTATTAGTATTCAAAATAGTGTATTACTTTACCTTCCTAACATCAACTACTATATTTGTATAGTTATTTATTTCTAGAGAAAGATGTTTTATGCAAAAGTTGTTTGGTTAATAACGTAAAGTTACTTCCAGATACAAGGTGCTGCGTTTAGGCGTACCAAAAATTAAATTCTGTTCTTTAGCGGAATATCGAGTATAACTACTGTATATAAGAAAATTATTATTTCAAACGTATTAAATTATACTACGTAATATTAATAGTTTGACTTTGATGAAGTTTTCCATTTTTTAATCTACCGGACTTTAATTGTAGGTGTGAAATAAAACAAGTTTGTTTTATTGTAAACTAAATGTTTAGTAGTATATTGCACTCGAGCGCTTTCGGCTTGTGTAGCCATCTTCAGGAGTTAAACGTCAGAAAGGATACATTAACAGCACATATTAGTACTGATCCAGCCGGGATAACATAACATTGAGTATTCACTATAAATGTTATGTTATCCCGGCTGGATCAATACTAAAATGTGCTGTTAATTTATCCTTTCTGACGTTTAACTCCTGAAGATGGCTACACAAGCCGAAAGCGCTCGAGTGGAATATACTACTAATAGGTACTACAATAAAACAAACTTGTTTTATTTCACACCTACAATTAATAGTTTTATTGAGTTGTTTTATATAAATCTGACAATTGCAGGAGTTTCTTCAAAGATAGGTACGTAGAAATGACATTTCTGTAAAAATTATTTTTAAATAAACATCTGGTAATAACAAACGCCAGTAGGATGGCGGTGTCTAAGAAAATTAAACACCTAATACTGGATGTTGCTATCGGGCTGTAGTTATCTTTTTTTCCATATGTACTTTTCTTGATTTTTTATGGAACATCTTGTATAATGTTTACTGGTTGTATTCTGCTTTAAATTCTCATTGATGTAGGTTAACGATATAGTCGTAATTAATATAACCCATTGTCGACAGATACAAAACCTATTAGCTGTTAAATTTGTTGACAACAATAACTTTGGCAGGTATTGATTTTATTTTTGTGCAACGATGTAAATCTATGCCTTCTTAGAATTAAATCATGAATTAGTTTTCTTACAACCAAATTTAACAAAAATAAACAAATTTAACACTGCAAAGCGTATCTATCTTTATTAAATTCAGGAACATTTTTGTTTTTTTCTTATGTCAATATTTAACAAAAGTGAAAAATATAAATGAAAATAATATTTTGAATTTCACTATTTTTTAAAATCTAAATGAGGAATGTAAATAGGAATGTACTGTTTTTAAGTTTAAGCTATTTAAAAGAATTGTTGAATACAACAAGCATGCAACATACATGGGTTCTGCATTAAAAAAACGTTATTAATAATAAATAAAACATGCGTTCGAGAAGAGTAGAAGTTCTGTCTGTGTCTTTATTGTGAAATAGGGATTTAAAGAGATGAAAGAATATTGAACAGGTAACATAATTTTTATTTACTTATAACTAGCACGCATTGAAGAACGATGGAAATTAAGGTAAAAACTGCTTGCCATTATGTTTATATTCTCCTCTTTTATATAATGCATGTTTATTATTCTCATATCTCATTCTTACTGTGAGCATTTTGTCCTGTTCTTAAGAGGACAACTTGCTAACATGCGCCTTATTCACCAACTATATGAAGCACGGTACTCATACTCGTTGTATTTCCCGTATCACATAAAAGGAAGAACAGCAGACATACGATAAGTAAGGAGAAAGGTTTTTTCGAATGTGACAACACAAAAAAATATTTTTCAAAATCCTGGCTACTATGAAATTTCATATCAATGCAGATGCGATCGATCTCGATCAAATAGAATTTGCTCTTGCAGCTAAACTATTAATTTTACCAAAAAATGTCATAGGCATAAATTATTCAAAATTTCCTCTACTTTAATTTATTATTTAACTATTTTGACGAAATTACAGAAATGGCGGCTCATTTGCAAAATCCTTGAAAAAGGCTTAGAATAAACTACCAGTTCGTTTGGACCCTTTTGAACCAAAAGCTTTTCAGCTCTAAGTTAGGTCATGAAACTTCTAAATATGAACTTTCGTCCCGATACCTTTAGTAGTTTCTCCGGAATCGTCTCCACAAAAATCGTTTACACACACACATACACACACACACACACACACAGACACACACATAGACATTTTTTTGTACCTTGGTCAAAAATGTTCAGGGGACCCAAAAAGACCTATTTCCGCTAAAATCTCAAAAAAAAATTCTGCACGATTACAATACTTTACATACTGCGTATGATAAAGTAAAAAAATATAAGAAAACCGAAAAAAATGATTTATTTTTCAAATAAGTTGGATAAAACATTTTATTGATTAAACCGGTGGATTCTAGGTTAATATAATAATTATGGTCATATTATTAATCTATAATATTAATTTGACAAAATATACCCGATAGCGAGTCACGAATGCAGGAATCCACGAATCATCCCTAAATTTTTGCGAAATCGTGTCAACCGCCTAACGAAACCAGGTTGCGAGAAACCTGCCCTTAAATTGTAGACGTGTACCGACGTTCCCGAACTTTTAATCTTGTCAACTCATTATTTTTAACGATATCACCAAAAATATTAAGCTTATCACAATAACTGATACGTTATTTTGGGGGGAAATGTGTAATAAAATACGCAATAAAACATCATTAATTTTTGAAAATGCAAAAGCAGAATATACCCGTATTGATGTAAAATAAGGATAAATAAATCTCCATGACTGTAGCTAATGCAACTTTATTTTCCTAGCTTTCAAAGCGGCAAAATCATCAATTATTTTTTCCATATATAATAATCGAGCAATACTATATTCGATTGAAAGCCAACTCAAATTGGCAAGCCTGTCCTGGGCCATTGTACCTCTTAAATAATTTTTACCAATTTAGATTTACTGAAAGACCTTTCAGCTGATGTAGCAGTTATCGGTGTACTAAGAAATATTCTATATGCAGTTACCATGTTCTTATAATTGGCAGTTTACTCAAATTGATGAATTAATTGGACGATTTCTAAGTGTTATCATTTAGAGACAGAAATATTTTTTTGCACTTCAAATTTCATACACAAAATGTTGCTCGTTTGAATCACTTCCATATTTCCTTGTCAGAGCATGTTTTTTAATAGGTTCTTCATTATGTGAAATAATGTTCGAACCACTAAGGAAAGCAAAATCTTGTGAAATCTGACGAAGTTTTTCAAATCTCCATGTAAGTTGTTCCATTATTGTGTCAATAGCCTTGAAATATATATTAACCGAAATTTTTCTGATTTGTTTAAATCGGTATCCCTACTTTAATACTGTACCCATGTTTAGTACTATTTTTGTAGGTTCAGTAATAAATAATTCCACATACGTGCAACAGATAAAAATAGCTATATATTATATTTTATTTTATTTTGAGTTTATAAATTCCTTCATTATGTATTTTTTAAAACACGTTTTATAAATATCCTTCCTCCCTTCTGGGTAGGATTTTGGCGCCCCTGAAACTTGGCGCCCGGGGCGGGCGCCCCCTTCACCCCCCCTCGCCCCTTAACACGGGCCTGACTACCCGCCAAATGCTCACTACAACCACTATGACAAGAGTAATCGCAAGAGTTAAAAAAGGGCAAACCGTGTCTTGTTGTCTTTATTTTGTCTAGACGCACGCGGTATTAGCTTTTATTTGAAGCGACAACATTGCCTGACGCTCTAATATCGAAGAACTGAAACATAATATACACAACGGACGCTCTAGTAGCGAATGAATGAAAGCAAAATTGTATACTTTGGACGCTCGTATGATAGGAAACTAAAAAGACGCCCGATTGTTGACTGAATGAAAGGTTGAAAACGGCAATTCCCGCCAACATCAACAACAATGACAATGTTGGCCTTCCTGTTTCCAAATTAAGAAAATATTCAGATTTATTTGTACAAGTTTCTGAGTTATGAAAGATGGACGCTCTAAACAGCATTTCTGAAAGGACGCTTCAATGATAGCGAGATATATATATATATATATATATATATATATATATATATATATATATATATATATTGTTACCTGGCGCCTTTCCTCCTTCCTACCTTTAGGCCTTCTCTCTCGTTCCCTCGATGTCCCCACCAGCTCAGCAGAGAAGGGAGCGGATCTCGTGATAAATTTATAAGGCGCCACGTGTTTCTCGGAAATAGGGAACCGCTCTAACACGGACAGCTGGTTGTTTGCAGAGAGAATAAGAACACCAAAAGTAGCGTAAACACCAAAACGTTTAATAACAACATAGTAGATACAAGTAGGGAGTATAAAAGTGCATTAGTACAAAATAAAAATAAATTGAGTAAATGTTATGGAAAGACCCAAGGTCTCTTCATAAAAGACAAGGCGAAGTATAACAGGTGACGTCAAAACACCCGAGTCAACCGTCAACGATAACCGGCAAAGAGTTGGTGCAGTACCAACCGCAAAATAAATCGGGGAATATTCCGCGCACGCGTCCGTAGAAATGGCCAAATCGTACAGTCCGCGGTTAAAGTCGGCAAACGCCTCACGCAATAAAACAATCGTTGAACAAATTGAGCCAAGAGGGACTTCCTCAACGTTAACGCTGTATACCTCGACTGACGGTCGCAAAAAGTAAAAATACAAAAATGATAACTGACTGAAGGTCGTAAATAAATTCTAAGATACGACGTAAAGTCGTAATTAAATCGTAAAGCTTGACTGAAGGTCGCACACAAAAATTACAACAATAGTACCAGACTGAAGGTCGCAAATAAATTCTAAGATAGGACGTAAAGTTGTAACTAAATCGTAAATCTTGACTGAAGGTCGTACACAAAAATTACAACAATGGTAACAGACTGAAGGTCGTAAATAAATTCAAAGATACGACGTAAAGTCGTAATTATATCGCAAATCTTGACTGAAGGTCGTACACAAAAATTAAGAGACGATAACAAAAAAAAGGATTGAGGTTAGGTAAACCTTCCGATGACGATACAGCTGGACAGGCGGAGCCGCTGCCTTAAGAGTGCGGTTAGGTAACCAAACTCCGGAGGTGTGCGAAGGGCGAAGCTTAGCGACGCGTACGGACGTAATATATCGCTCCGTGAAGATAATTTAAAAAAAAAACAGTACCTTCGTTCCGAGAAAGATAAAAAAAAAAAGGTAATACGTAGGGGGCCTGGCCTCTCGGTACGTTCTGTCTTCCTTGCCGCTGCGCTGCGGAATCACCAACCCCGCACGGAAGCTTCCGGACTCGTTCCGCGACGTACGCCAGATTCCGCTCCGTCCAAAATTTCTGCGTAGTCCGAAGTCACCGACTTACTGAATGAAGGTGTAACGATCTGATCGGCGTCTCTATCCACATCCGTATCTTCACCACCGGTAAACGGGAGAGGTTGCCTTGCAACCGTGGCCACGTAATTCGCTAATACGAACCCCCAACCAGTTCCCCAATAAAAATATGGGGAAACGAAACCAGAGCGAACAATGAGAATCTCAGATAGCTTCTACAGCCGTGGAAGTCGTCCAGAGTCAAAAGACCAAACGCAGCGACAATAATCCCAGAGAGCCTTTACGCCGTGGATGTTGATTCGGGTGCTCGGAACTCAATGAATCGAAAGCGTAAGGACGCCGGCGTAAACGAACACTTCTGCGAAAATCGAACGTGACGTGACGAAAAATCCCTAGATGCCAATTACGCATCTCGTTCCAGAGAAGCAATTAAAAGCCAGAATTAACACCACAGTCCTCCCCCACACGCCACGGCACTTCCCACATAGTCCGGAAGAAAACGGAAGTATAATAAGAAAGCCGAGGCGAGTACGTCACACCGCAAAAAAAAGGTAAACGCGTAAAAAAAACACCGACAAAAACTAAAATGCAAAAGCGTAACGGAAGTGGGCGAAAACGGCGGAGAATAACGCTGACAAAGGTATAGACACGATGAACAATTTTTGTCCCAAAAACTGCTACGATAACGAAGAAAAACGACAATTCGTGTATTAAAGCCATTCATGGAGAAACCAGCGCCAGCCCGGTAGGCAACCAGAAATGCGCGCACGAAAAAGACAAGACTATGTCGTAAATCAAAATCTTAAAGTAACAAATCCCATCCTTTCCTCCCCAAAAAAAATAAACATTTTTTTTTCTTTTCCTCGCCATCATACCGCCAACAACCGTCCTGGCAGAGTGGATCGACGATAAAAACCGCTAGACCGCCGAACACCTCAAAGTTCCTCCACACACCTCAACCCTGAAAACGGCAACAGGTTCCTCTCCTAATGAAGCACGACATTCGAATGTCGACGAGTAGCAGAACAGGAGAAACACACAAAAGGAAAGACAAACACAAAAAGATAAAGACAACTGCGCATTGCGCCCTGGCGGAAACGGCCAGGCCCTCGTGTTAAGTTAAGAAGTTTAAGTTAGTTAAGAAGAACGGAGTAGGGGAAAGGAAATGTGGAACGAAAGGAGGGGAAAGGAAAGGGATTATGCATTGCGCCCTGGTCGAGTGACCAGGCCCTCGTGTACATAATCAGGGAAGGAACCGAAAGGATCTGTTGCTCTACCACCCACCGACGACGGCAATCGCCCTCCACCAGGTCGATTCCCCTGCGACCGAAAACAAAACAAAAATGACATCCAAACTATATCAAAACAAAAAAAAGTGTCGCCGCGATAAACAAACAACTGAACGATAGAACACATAACCTGAGCCCAACACGACGTGAGGGTGGTAAAATCATCAACGGCTGCTCTACAGTGACGAACCACGGTGGAAGTCACCAAAAAGATACCCGAACAACCATTAACAAGAGTACCACAGCCCAGGGTGGCGACATCACGCAAAATCCAAAATCCAAAATATTTCGACACGAAACTCCTTATCCTCTACAGGGCCCTAATTCACCGCTTACTCCAAAAGGGAAATTGCACAAGATAAATCCCGAAAGCGGAACAGGGCACAGGTAAAACACCAAGGACACAACGTCAAAAATCTCCAAGAGAGTGAGGAACTCAAACCACTACCAATAATCCTCCGAAGAGAGTGGCGACGTCCCCAAAACTTCCTCTGAAAGGAAAACACGCATCCGAGACTCTCACATCCGACAACAAAAACCGATGTAACCAACTTCTTGTTTCCTTCGGGTGTTAAACGAAACTATGGGCCATTCCGCAGGTTCACGGTGACTGTATTCTCCGCCCCAAGTCACAGGGCACCTACGTCTAATCTGGGTTTGGTTTTAAGTCCTTGGCATGCCAAACGCCCAATACTCGCCCGTCATCCGGATTCTTCAGCTCATAAGTCCAAGGCTACACCCGTCGGTAGATCATGTACGGGCCCACAAACTTGGGGGCGAGCTTCGCCGTGTAGAACCTAGCCGCATCGGAAAGAGCGAAGTTCCGCCTCCAAACGAGCTGGTTCGGATGGAATTGGACATCTCGTCGTCTCAAGTTGTAACGGTGCTTCGCCGCCTGAGATGCCTTCAGAAGTCGCGCCCTTATATCTCGGTATAACTTGGAGAAGTTCTCGGATCACACTACCGGGTCACTATTCGTGGCTTCCTCCCCCGGATCAGCCTCCATGGCAGCTTGCTGGGCTCCCGACAAACGGATTTCTCGACCAAAATTGACGAAGTATGGTGTCGTGCTGGTCACCTCGTGTCTAGACGTCCTTATGCAGCACGCTATCCTCTGCAGGTACTTGTCCCAGTCTCGATGGTCATCGGCCACATAAGACGCGATCATTGTTTTGATCACACGGTTGACTCGCTCGGTGGGATTGGCTTGGGGGTGATAATTCGCCGTGTACAACGTTTTCACGTCATATGTTTCCATGAGCCTACGGAATTCCCTACTACGAAACTGGACTCCGTTGTCGCAGATCATCTCCCTAGGAGCGCCAAAAAGTAACATCACATTTTCCTCGATATGACGGACGACAGCCGCAGCGGTTGCAGTCCGCAGGGGAAACAACAAACAAAATTTGCTGAAAGTGTCACATACCACCAAAACGTGGGCGTATCCGTGAGATGACCGAGGTAAGGGTCCAATAAGATCAGTACTGATAGTCTCCCAAGGACGAGTGGCCGGAGCCCTTCCAACCATATGGCCCATAGGTCTCCGCTGTTCCGGTTTGTGGCTGATGCACACTCGACAAAGTCGCACGTAGGCTGCCACGTCTGTCCGCATTTTCGGCCAATAGTACCGGTCACACAGTCGACTATAAGTCTTGTACACTCCGGCATGGCCTGACGTCGGTATATCATGGGCCTCTCGTAACCGATCTCGCCGCTCAGGCTTAGGCACCACTACCTTCCAGTGTCATCTCTGGACAAGTCGGGCGCACGTACTTCAACAACTTCCCGCCTTCGACTCGCCACTGAGGGTACCCGAGCGGTTCCTCATTTACTTTGTCGATCATCCGCCGATACCAGCGATTCACTTTGACGACCTCAGCCGAGGGTGTGTCCAACGCGGATACTCTAGGAACCGCTCTCGACAACGCGTCAGGAACGGCGTGATCTTTTCCCTTCCGGTGTTGGATGGTGAAGTCATACTGTTGCAAACGCACCGCCCATCGCGCCAGCCGCCCGGACGGATCTCTCAAATTATTTAACCAGACCAGGGAGTAGTGGTCGGTGATGACTCGGAAACTGGTACCCTCCAAATACGGGCGCAACTTCTCTATGGCCCAAAGAACAGCAAGGCATTCCCGTTCCACAGTACTGTAGTTCTGGTCAGCGCGGGACAAGGATCGGCTCAAGTAACAGACGATCTTCTCACCCCCGGCATGGTCCTGGGAGAGGACGGCTCCAATGCCATACTGAGACGCATCAGTCTGAACAACAAACGGTAAACTGTAATCCGGACAGGTGAGGACGGGAGCCGAAACAAGGCATTCCTTAACCCTGGTCAACGCGTCCTCACATTCGGTGGTCCACCGGAAGGAACGATTCTTCTTCAGAAGGCCTATCAATGGAGTCATAACGGTAGAGAAACCGGGGACAAAACGCCGATACCAGGACGCCATGCCCACTATCCGTCTCACCTCCGAGACCGTTCTAGGCGAAGGTATATCCAGAATAGCGGCAACCTTATCGGGGTCGACGTGAAGACCGTCCTGATTGACCACATAGCCCAGATACTTTAGTTCGGAACGGCAGAACCGACACTTATCCCTGTTTAAGGAAAGTCCGGCCTCGAACAGGCGAGTCAATACAGTCTCCAAAATCCTCGTATGCTCCCCAAATGTCTGAGTAACGATGATAATATCATCCAGATAGACGAAAACACTAGGTTCCAGATCAGCACCCAAAACTCGATCTATGAGTCTCTGCCACGTCGCCGGGGCATTATGCAACCCGAAGGGCATTCTACAGAACTGTAACAACCCCCGATTGGGTACAGTAAAGGCCGTGCAGGGCCTCGAACTCTTCTTCACCGGCACCTGCCAATACGCCAACTTGATGTCTAAGGACGTGAGGTAACGAGCATCTCGTAACTTGTCCAGCGTACTAGATACGTAAGGTAGAGGGTACGCGTCCCTACAGGTCACCTTATTCAGTTGGCGATAGTCGACGCAGAAGCGAAAGGATCCATCCTTCTTCTTGATAAGGAGTATTGGCGAAGACCAATCGCTCTTAGATGGCTCTATTACCCCGTTTTCCAACATCTCGTTCAGTTCCCTGTCAATATGCTATTGCATGACCGGTGAGACGGGATAATATCGTTGCTTGATAGCAGGGGCGTCTGTCTGGATTTCATGTTCCACCAAGTGGGTACAGCCCAAGGCTTTTGGTGACCTCTCGAAGACCCTATCGATCATGGTATCGATGGTTCTCGCCTGCTGGCCCGACAATTCAGTATGCGCCTGTATGGGGCACGCGGTAACTTGAGGATCGGTCTGAGCGAACTTCCATTCATCTCCTCGTAGGTCTGGGACAATTCCCATACGGGTCCAAAAATCCACCCCTAAAATCAGCACATGGGGAAGTTCGGGAACAACCAGGACACGGACAAGGACCACACGGTCCCGGAGAACAATCGCCAATTCCAGGGTCCCCAAACTTCTACACTTATCCCCGTTGGCCACGGTACAAACCACATGTTCGTCGGTTTGAAGACAAAGATATTTGAATAAATCCCAACCAGGTCCACCCATAACGGTGCGAGTCGCTCCGGAGTCCAATAACCCTAAGATCCTGCGACCGAAAATGCTGACCTCGAGATACGGTCGTTCGTCATCCTTGACATGGGTCAGCACATAATCAAGGGCCGCCTTCTGCGGAAAATTGACCGACTTACGGTTGGGAGGGGACGCTCTGCGGTCATCTAGCGTCTCCCGGACTCGTTTCCCGAGCACCCACAAGACCTAACTGTCTTCCCGGGTCGTCCACAACGGTAGCAGAAGCTCGATCCTTGTTCCTTTGGACAATTACGGTAGCCATGGCCCTTCTGATGACAATTCCAACACTCCAGGTTGTTCAATGGCGGTCGGTTAGGTTCCGAGGCTGGGGTCATCGTTTCCACCATCTCCACGGAAGCAGCCACGTAAGCCAGATCTGGTTCCAGTGGCTTGCTCCTCCGAGATGGCGGTTCAAACGTCTCCAGCGCATTCTTCCTCGCCTCCAGTCTTCGACACAACTGAAGCAACTCGGCGGAATCCTTAACGGTGTGCAAAGCCAGGTGCTGTTGATAAAAGGGCTGTATGTTACGTAGCAAGATCTTAAGTCGCACCTGCTCGGAGAGCTGAGTCGTAAGCCTGCCGAACAGATTACACATGACGGCCAAGTACATCCCAATAGACTCGTCAGGTCCCTGAGTCCTACGCTTTATTTCGTCGTAAAGTCTATCCTCGTAGTCCGCCGGCAAAAACTCCTCCCTCAGAGCCCGGGTCAGATCCGTCCAAGAACCGAGATCACGTCGGCTGGCTCGGTACCACACCAGCGCCTTGCCTACAAATAAATCGATGGCCGTACGGAACAGCTGAGTCACCGTCACGCCCCGCGCCTCGCGAAGCTCCTCGACACGCTCAAGGAAGGCGTTCAGAGAAAGAACGTCCCTGTCTCCTGAAAACTTAATTCCCCATTGCGCCACGGGCACAACCTTCCCCGCACCAGGAGGGGCGGGCATGCCGGAGGTTGTCAGGGCAAACGAGCCACCCTCGGGATCCTCCGTCTCCGAATCGGAATCTTCTACGTTCAATGCTGACAAGTCCAGGGGTGCTCCAGGGCTCGAAGCGGATTGCCGAGAGCGACGTCTCGCTCTTCGCTCCAGGTCGTCGAGCAGTGCCATTAATTGCACTAAAACATTGTTACGCTGGGTCTCCTGGTCTTTGGACGGCCTGCAGCGCTTGGCCCTACCAATAGCGCAATTCAACTTCGATAAAATTCGTTTATATCCGGGACTGCCGACCAGATCACAAAACCCATCCACCGCCGCGGTTAGCTCGGCGAGCTTCGACTCCAAGGCTTCGAAGTCGGTGGCGAACGGTACGGTATAAGTCGGGTAGCCTGTCTTCCCTCCAGACTTCTCCCATCGCAGAAACCCCCTAAGGGTGCGTCGCATGGTATCCACTGTAGCGGTTTCCGCAATGCCCCTCCATAGCAGCTCGTACGCCAGCTCCTCCTGACTCAAACGAACAATGTCCATGATGACTCAAGGAAAAAAAAATCGTTTCCCTACTTGCTCGGGCCCCACGTTGGGCGCCAATTTGTTACCTGGCGCCTTTTTTCTCCTTCCTACCTTTAGGCCTTCTCTCTCGTTCCCTCGATGTCCCCACCAGCTCAGCAGAGAAGGGAGCGGATCTCGTGATAAATTTATAAGGCGCCACGTGTTTCTCGGAAATAGGGAACCGCTCTAACACGGAGAGCTGGTTGTTTGCAGAGAGAATAAGAACACCAAAAGTAGCGTAAACACCAAAACGTTTAATAACAACATAGTAGATACAAGTAGGGAGTATAAAAGTGCATAAGTACAAAATAAAAATAAATTGAGTAAATGTTATGGAAGGACCCAAGGTCTCTTCATAAAAGACAAGGCGAAGTATAACAGGTGACGTCAAAACACCCGAGTAAACCGTCAACGATAACCGGCAAAGAGTTGGTGCAGTACCAACCGCAAAATAAATCGGGGAATATTCCGCGCACGCGTCCGTAGAAATGGCCAAATCGTACAGTCCGCGGTTAAAGTCGGCAAACGCCTCACGCAATAAAACAATCGTTGAACAAATTGAGCCAAGAGGGACTTCCTCAACGTTAACGCTGTATACCTCGACTGACGGTCGCAAAAAGTAAAAATACAAAAATGATAACTGACTGAAGGTCGTAAATAAATTCTAAGATACGACGTAAAGTCGTAATTAAATCGTAAAGCTTGACTGAAGGTCGTACACAAAAATTACAACAATAGTACCAGACTGAAGGTCGCAAATAAATTCTAAGATAGGACGTAAAGTTGAAACTAAATCGTAAATCTTGACTGAAGGTCGTACACAAAAATTACAACAATGGTAACAGACTGAAGGTCGTAAATAAATTCAAAGATACGACGTAAAGTCGTAATTATATCGCAAATCTTGACGTAAGGTCGTACACAAAAATTAAGAGACGATAACAAAAAAAGGATTGAAGTTAGGTAAACCTTCCGATGACGATACAGCTGGACAGGCGGAGCCGCTGCCTTAAGAGTGCGGTTAGGTAACCAAACTCCGGAGGGGTGCGAAGGGCGAAGCTTAGCGACGCGTACGGACGTAGTATATCGCTCCGTGAAGATAATTTAAAAAAAAACAGTACCTTCGTTCCAAGAAAGATAAAAAAAAAGGTAATACGTAGGGGGCCTGGCCTCTCGGTAAGTTCTGTCTTCCTTGCCGCTGCGCTGCGGAATCACCAACCCCGCACGGAAGCTTCCGGACTCGTTCCGCGACGTACGCCAGATTCCGCTCCGTCCAAAATTTCTGCGTAGTCCGAAGTCACCGACTTACTGAATGAAGGCGTAACGATCTGATCGGCGTCTCTATCCACATCCGTATCTTCACCACCGGTAAACGAGAGAGATTGCCTTGCAACCGTGGCCACGTAATTCGCTAATACGAACCCCCAACCAGTTCCCCAATAAAAATATGGGGAAACGAAACCAGAGCGAACAATGAGAATCTCAGATAGCTTCTACAGCCGTGGAAGTCGTCCAGAGTCAAAAGACCAAACGCAGCGACAATAATCCCAGAGAGCCTTTACGCCGTGGATGTTGATTCGGGTGCTCGGAACTCAATGAATCGAAAGCGTAAGGACGCCGGCGTAAACGAACACTTCTGCGAAAATCGAACGTGACGTGACGAAAAATCCCTAGATGCCAATTACGCATCTCGTTCCAGAGAAGCAATTAAAAGCCAGAATTAACACCACAGTCCTCCCCCACACGCCACGGCACGCCACGGAAGAAAGCAGAAGTATAAAGAAAGCCGAGGCGAGTACGTCACACCGCAAAAAAAAGGTAAACGCGTAAAAGAGACACCGACAAAAACTAAAATGCAAAAGCGTAACGGAAGTGGGCGAAAACGGCGGAGAATAACGCTGACAAAGGGATAGACACGATGAACAATTTTTGTCCCAAAAACTGGTAAGATAACGAAGAAAAACGACAATTCGTGAATTAAAGCCATTCATGGAGAAACCAGCGCCAGCCCGGTAGGCAACCAGAAATGCGCGCACGAAAAAGACAAGACTATGTCGTAAATCAAAATCTTAACGTAACAATATAAGCAAATAATTTTTGTAAATTATGTTATTTATGTCTATATTCATCTAAATATGGATAACGCAAATAGTGTACTTTATTTACTAGCTCCGCTATGGATAAAGCAAATAGTGTACTTTACTAGAAACGGAGCAGACCTAATAGGTCTGCGCATCGCCTAGACGGGTAGATCGCCGATTGGTATAGATCGCCGATCCGGGTAAATCGCCGATCCGGGCAGATCGCCGACTCGGTAGATCTCCGATATCCAAAGTCGCGACGACGGCGACGTCGCCTTTCGACTTGCAGATTGTGTATATCACCGAAATCTGTAGGTTCTCAGCTGGTCTGACGTCCTGGGCAAAGTCGCGCAAGCGCGACTAATTGATTGTAAAAATGTTTGAAAAATAATAGAACACAAATCTAAAACAACCAACCAATATAAATTATGAGTAAAAAGTTTAATATGTTTTTTTTTGCTTTCATTCAAATAGTAAAACAAATGTGTTACTATTTTTGTCACCTTCAAAACGCCCGGCTACGGTTAAATATATGATACTATAAGCTACTATCTTCTTAGCACTTGATTTGATAATTTAGTCCTGAAGATGCCTCTTGCAAAGATCGCGAAACGTCGACTGCTTCAATGTCTTCAACGCGGTTTCCACCCAGCAATCAATACATCATTGACTCAGACCGCGGAAGTCTACAATCTAGCTATAAGTTACCGTTTAAATATATTTGTAATATGCAGGTGTTCATTTTCTTTTGGATATTTGATTTCTTTTTTCAAATATAACTATATGGAATATTTTTACATTTCTTAATTCTAAGATTAATTTCAAAAATTAAGAATGATTTCTTTTATAAAATGAATTTTTGAAATCACAAAAAAAACAGAGAATAAAAACATTTTAAATCACGCAAATATGTTATCTATCAGCATTTTAATCGGCGTCTTTTCACTCCCTATTTTACTTGGTACAACTGATATTATATTACTATACTTTCTGAAAAACAACAAAATCTGTTCAAATTTCTGTAGTTTTAAATGCTTTTCCGTCGATCGTTTATTTATGATTTATATATACCGCCCTCTAGAACTGTCAGTGTCAAATTACATATAACCTAAAAAGCCATTGGCGAAGAAAAATCTATGTAGACGACGCTAGAAGAATACGATCGTCGAAAAAATGTTGTAACCAACTCGAACTTTAAACGGCGATTAATGATTTCGACAATTAACGGTCTCGCTACGCTCGAGCGTTAAAGAGTCTCTCTATCATTAATCGCGCTTTTTAAGATACTTGTTTGTTAAATAACTATTAAAACACAACACAACAAACTTTTGAAACATGTTTAAGACATAATACTTAACACAAAGTATTTGTCTTAAAACATGTTAAAAATACCGTTTTAAACATAACAACTAACAACCGTTGGTATAAACAATTAAGCAAAATTTGTTATAATTGCCAAAACAATTAAACGTCAGCTAAATATATTTTTAATATATACGGTGTTCATTTTTATTGAAAATTTGGTATTTTTTTTCTAATACAACACACTGTTTATTTTTACATTTTTTAATTCAAAGATCAATTCTAAGAATTTTTATAGAATTAATTTTTTTATAAAAATACATAATTTTTAGTTCAGCAATTAATCAAAACTCATAAAATTGTATTTTAACAAAACGAATAAAAAATAAAAAGTAACAAAACAATTAAATAGAATTAAATTAAAATAAATTTGTATGTACATATGTGGAATCACATTCTTAATTTGAAGTTCAGTTTTGCTTATAATTAAAAGATAACGAGTTTTATTAAAAAATAATACCTACAAAAAATTCTTAGAATTTATCTTAAAATTAAGAAAAGTAAAAATATACAGGGTGTTATTAGAAAAATTAAAGGTTACAATATTTTCATAAAAAAAAATAAAAGTATATGTATTAGCTTGTTTAAAACCAAAAAACTTTTATTAGAAAAGTTTTTGAAATTGTTTACGGTCGGAGAACTATTTAAACTTTCCCGTAATTTTGACTAACCGTGTATAATTGTATTTTCAGCCAGTATGTATTAATTTTCTAATACTTTTTTACAGGATATAAAATTTCAACATTGTGATCCATTGGTGGTAAAATGCGAAAAACCGTTAACATGAACGTCAGTATGTATGTATTAGGTTCTGTCCTAAATTTAAATTTATTAGTAAAAACAAATTGCCGTGTTAAATATTCAGTTAATACGTTAATACTTTAAAGTGTAAAAAAGGCGCATAATTTTTGCCTTGAAACTAAAAATTTTAGGAATTTTTTATCTACATATGGCGTTATACCTTTGAACGGCAGTGTAGGCCACCGAATACGCTATTCCGAACTTGCCCGAAACTGACCCGAACATTGAAATGCCTCGACAATTGTAATTACCGGCTCTCGTAACTCGTAAATACAATTACATACAACATACAGTGACACCCCGATATTATTGAAAAATTGGTAGGTATTGAGTAATTCTTGTAAGATCCTAATATTGTTGGATTACGGCTACGGGCTACATACAGGTTTTCATCCAGGTTTTGTAGCAAACGATTATAACAAAAATACGCTGAGGTTAATGGAGATCCATAAAACAATCATTACACGTCGCCAGTAATTTGTTATTCCAATGTATTCTGTCAATACAACAAATGAAAACAGTTGCAAGTCCAACAAGAGAACTATGTATTTATAGGTATAAGTGTAAAATACGAAATTAACATATATAACCTATCTACTCAAATTTATGAATTATATTGCAAACTTTATTTGGTACTCACAAAATAAATTTTCGAATGTATGTCGTTTAGTTGTACATTTCTAATTTAATAACCAATATGAACCCTATAAGCCAAACCTCAAGCCTAAACAACTAACAACGAAACAGCGATAAAGAGAATCGTGTCTATTTGGTTGCATATGAAGCGGCTATTACTTTTTTCGCACTGTGGTTGGTGTTTCATCAAGATGTGTGAAATCATATTATGTTATGTCATGTTGACAATTACCTAACCTTACACCGGTGGGATATGAAGTTCGAAGAAGTGCCAACCAAATTCTCCTGTTTTGTTCAAATAGGTACTAAGTGCATAAATTGTTATATAGTCGATCTCACCAGTGCTGCAAATTACTCATCGATTTCTGCTGTTATTTTCCGCATGCGTTACACTCCATTCCTATACATTGCCGTGTGTTAGAACGGAATAGAATGATTTTGATACATCTGCTGTACAAATTAAATGCGCCCAGCGAAAAAGTATGTCTTTTCTTAGAATGACGTTTCTTTCTACCCTAACCTCTAATACTGAACGTAAATATTGAACGTGACCGTGTTTTTGCAAAAATGTTTTCGTTGAAAGGTAAGCCGCTTAATAAAAAATCTATGGTGATGGTTGCCCTAAAGGTTATTTAATTAGTAAAGATAATAGCAATATTAATTTAATTTCTATAATATCCGCCTCGGTAGGCAACGTGTACACAGTGATGTATGGTCGGTTGCCTATGCATAACAATCAAGCTGAGCGTTACGCAAATATCTTGGTTCATACACTTATAAGCGATGAGTAATTTGCAGCACTGGTGAGATCGACTAAAATATAACCAATAAATATTTGTTGCGTATTGCAGTTATCTGTAATACGTGTGTTACCGACTGTTATGTATGGTAGTTACCTGTAATATCTGTGTTACCGACCGTACGCATGGACATGACACCTTGGTATAAGATGTTCAAAGTAACCGAATGTTGTAACTAAGTAAAGCGAATACAATAAACATTATAGTAGTGTTAGTTTCATTTGATAAAGAAACTCAAGATGACAACAATATTAAAATAAATAACATATTGCTTTACCAACCAACTGGATTTTGATGACAATAATTATTGTCCTTGAAGGAAAGTATAGTTTAAATCACTGTTTAGTATTATCCTTGATTATACGATAATATTGACCCATGCAACAAAGGCTATCGTAACTCAAGTGCAATCCCTATTTAGTTACTATAGTCTTCGTTGCATGGGTTGATATATAACCAAGAGTATTACACATACTTGCCTTTTGTATTAATTTACTAATGTGTGCATAAACTACTATTTATTTACTGCAAGTTTTGCAATGTTCATACAAAATCTGAATACATACTGTGTTAATTTCATGAGAACCATGGTGAGAACATATCAAAGAATATAAAATACCAACTTATAAAAATTGATTAGAAGTTTATTTGAGAAAGTTACATTGTAAAGATTGTATACAATTATAAAAACATTAATTCAGATAAATATAATCAGAACTTAATAAACTAAGATCACAATAAAATAATACAAAGTACAATTGAACTATGAATATTATGAAAACAGATACATATAACAAAGAAACAATGTTTAACAAAGATAATAAAATTAAAATGAATAAATTAATCCCTGTGAAACTTTGGGTAAAAAGTTTCTCTATCAACTAACAATGGGAAAATCAGCAATTTACACTAAATAGTATATATTATAATTGTAAAAATTAAATAAACTAAAGAACACATATGCAAAAATAAAATAGAATAAAAATAAAAAAACAAATAAGTCCATACGAAACGTTACTGTTTGTTTTTTTAATACAATACACTCTACCTAGTCCTACTACGGTCTAATACAAACTATCCTGTAGTCCGAACGGCCTCAAACTCTGCACTACCTCGTCTACTGAAAGCCCCACCTGTTGTTTAAAGCTCAAAAATCATAGTATGCCCTTGCTATCAATGGGCAACCTCGTACTCCGAACAACTCATTAGTCCGAATGGGGGTGTGCAAAACCGAATTCGGATTAGCGAGAGTGTACTGCATTTGCTTTCCGAGTAAAAGCCTTCGTTTGAAGGTAATTATTTTAGAATACCTTATAAAGTTACAGAAATGTAAGATATTAACAAAACATAAAAAGTATAAATTCAAATTCATATCATGCAATGTAAGAACAAAGAAAACCCATGAAACTAAGTGAATATTTCCTTAGAATGTACTATGCGTAATGCAATGTAAAAACAATGTACTATTGTTTTTATTTGTCAACTTGCCAGTTGATGCATGTTTTGTACTTAAGTTTAATGTAAGAATGACAGTGTATAGGTTATAAAAAAAACATTTACAAAGCTAACAAAAATAAGTTTAGTATATTTGGTTGCGTATGTGGTGCACGACCTTTTTGGCGCACATAGTACATGCCATTTTGGGTATTTTAAGTATCATATACAAAACAAAAATAAATTAATTTTCATAAAAAAAATGCCAAAACGAAGAAGCAATAATAAAGAAAGCCATAAAAATAATACAAAATAAATAAATGTAGGAATAAACAAACAAATCCATAAATAAACTTTCAACTAAAACTTAAAAAAAAACGTTGATTAATAAAACTTTGGTTACTTTTGAGTTTTCTGCCAATTAAATATCATTTTGAGTAAAAGTTTAAAACACATCAACCAATGGGATAACCAGCAATGTATACCAAACAGTATATATTACAATAATAAAAAGTAAATAAACTAAAGAACAGAAATTAAATGCAAAAATAAACGAATAAATTAAAAAAATCAAATTAGTCCATATGAAACATTACCATTCCTATTTACTGTTTTTTTTTAGTAAAGTAAATGTTATTCCAAATAAAAAGTTTTGTTTGAAGTTATTTGTTTTTCAATTCTTTATAGAGTTACAGGAATGTAAACTACTAATAAAACAAAGAAAGTAACAAATTAAAATTTATAACATACAATGAAAGTACAAAGAAATCCCATGGAACTTTAAGTGTTTGTTTTTTAGAGAGTACATGTCATTCTGTGTGAAGTATCATTATTCGTAAAATTACAGAAGTGTGATATATTAGCAAAACAAAGAAAAATTAAAATTCATATCAAACTACAAAAACAAACAAAGTTAAATAACACATGAGAGCCATAAAAATAACAAAAAATAAATAAATTTAAGAATAAACAAAGAAATCCATAAATAAATTTTCTACTAAAACTTTTACTGAGAAAAAATTTTAATACAATTTTCAAAAAGTGAATATTAACAAATACTGCATTAAAAGCTTAATATGTAAGTTTGTTTTAATTTATAAAATCAGATTACTATAAAGACAAAAACGCTAGCTGCAATAAAAAACAGCTTGGTTTCTCAATTCCTTAAAAAGTTATCATTAAAAATATTACCGAAATAATAGAAATCTTAAAAATGCTCAAATCAAGATACTCAACCATACCACACCGTTCCTGAATACAAAATAATTACTCCATAAGTATTCCAAGCAATGTTTTCTCTTCACATTTTCCACATACCTTAATATTTTTAAAAATTTATTCATACTAAACCAAAAAAAAAGAAAAAAATGTTAGGGGAAACGTTCTTTATCAAACTTAGTTTATTTTATATTTTCACTCTTTTCTAGATTTATGGAAGTTTTCAGTAGGCCAAACCTGATGTGAACATGATGGGGTAAAGAGGATAGGCAATTAATTATTTACCACCCTATGTCACTGAGCTTTCTTACTAAAGTTCAACCAAATTTGAATAATTTAATAAATGCAAGACTACTTTAAATGAATTGATATATAACACTTGGACGTTTTTCATCTTCGCAAGACTATAATGGATAAGTTTAATATAATTGATAAAAAACAATATCTGAACTAAACTTTAACTGGCAGTGAGTAATTCAGTTAATGTATGGATACTCTGACATTTGCTGCACAAATTTATTTTATATTTCGGAAAATTATTGTCCAGCCCATTTGATAATTTACTTTTATAATCTACATATTTCTGTCACCATTCTAATGTCGTACACGTTTTCCACGGATTGTGTATATTTTGCATCGAGCCGATCTATTTTTGTATTCCGGTTGTTAGTTTTTCTTCACAGAGATCATATTGCTTCATGAAGATCAATTGCTTCTTTCTTCATATTCCTCCAATGCTGATGTTTTCGTGTTCCTCAAACATAGTTATTCCTCAAATAAGAAGATGATTCTATTCTGATAATTTTCTTTGACCCCGCGTATAATAAAAACCTATTAGCAAAGACACTTTTTAATAATTCTTTAGAAAGATTCTAAAATCCAGAAATTTATTAGAATACTATTATCTGCTTGCTTTATCTTTTCAATTGCGAAAAGTTACAGCCGTTTGAAATATTAACAAAATAATAAAGAGTAAATAAATTGGGTATTGAGGATTTTTGTTGAACTGACTACCAACAAATTAAAAGATGAATTGAATAAACAAATAAATCCCCATGATTTTTGTTTGTTTTTTAAATATTTTTCTAGTAGAGTAAAAAGTTTGATATAAAGTTATTTTGTTACAAAAGTTTAAAATATTAGCAAAACAAAGGAAAATACAAAATGAAAAAAAACTCATATCAAACTATGCAAAAGCAAAAACAAAATAAAAAGAAGAAAACCATCAAAATAATAATTTTAAAATATGAATACATATGGAAAATTAAGCAGATTCTATTGTTTTTTCTTTGATCAAAAAATGTACACATCAAAATAGATACATACCACAGTAGTTTCCACACTCTTCTCAAGGTTTTTTTAAGGTTAGACTCGTTTACCTGGTGGGCAATATCCTTCCGAGAGCTAATTCATAGGTAAATCATTTGCACAAGCTTTGCTAAAGTCAAACGACTGAAAAAAGGAATTGTTCCTATTCATGGACGTGCTAGCATATCCATTTAAATGAACAAACAAAATTCCACAGGTATATTTTTTTGACAGTCCTTGAAAACAACGTGCGGGTATGCAACCAACATGACAGCAAAGGGATAATATCGATTAGTTCTATTTGCTTGAATGTGCACAGTGCACTTTCGTATCTTTCGATTTCGTACCATCCAGACAGTTTCGTCAATCTGGAAACATTTCTGAATTTCTAGCCTAGAAGCACACAACAAACAATTAACTAAAGAATAATATACGGAACGTTAAATTATGTACTTACTACGATCATCATGAAATTGCACTTTAATAACAGCCAGGCACTGTTACGTTGATTGTAAATAGAGAATTGCAGATAATTTAGCTCCGATACTCGAACACGTAAAACCGAACCAGCTGACATTTCCCAACTAATTTAGGTTATAACCACTTTTCACAGATGCCGATATGCCAACATAGCGCGTGAAAATTCCCTAACGTACCAAACGTACCTAAAATCGCCAGAAACATTCGGTTTAGTTATACATATATCAAAATACGAAATATACGTATAAATACGAAATATACGTATACGAATTACGTCTTTGTCGGGCGTTGTCCATTGCAGGGCGCTTCTGATTGAGGCCGTGTGGAACACGTACATTTTTACGCTGCGAAAGCCATGCGTTTCCCCGGCACATGTCCATTATTTTCCGTTGGAAATTCTTCAAACTAAAACTTATTATAGTCGCGTAGTTACCCGGGAACGCCTGCGACAACATTTTATAACATTTTCTGGCCGCTTTTTTAGCCATTTCGACCAAAACGATAGCGGTAAGACGAATAGCGTTGTCATTTTCAGCATGATACAGAGGAACTGTCAGTTTATTGAGCCGTCGTCATGGAGACTCTAGTAGAAGTACAGCCACAAATCGATATGCATAAATTGACTCAAATTGAAGGAAATAAATTCGAAAACTTGGCAAAATATCGACAAATAGATTGGCCTACGCGATAGAGCTTTCTGTTTTGAGCAATAAATGTCGCGGTTGACCGCCCATCGTTGCTTCTCCTAGGATCCTTTGAAAACACAACGGGTAAAATTTTCGGGCAAGTGCCGAACGGAGTGTACCCACTCCAAAAAATTTTTGCAATGTAATTCGAACGGCGAAATTGCCGTACGTCGATTTTTCGCTAAAAATTGAAAGAAATGGGCGCTAAATCCGCAATTCGCGAGTCTACACAGCAGCGAAACGGCATTTTAAAGGCAAAACCGCGGCCGCGGCCGCGGTTTTGCGGTTTTCGCGAAGAAAGACGCGAAAATCCAGCGTTTAGACGTCGATCATTTGTCTTTTAGTTATTATGATTTACAAGCTCAGCTACTTTGTCACTAGAGAACACGTCAAAATGTTCTTCACAAATATGAAAATGTTTACAATCCTTATCTGGGTTAATATTATAATGATCTTTCCAAATATTTAATCGTTGGTTATCTCTTAAGGGAATTTAAAGAAATGTTTATTTTTATAGTTTTGATCTGAGGTGGAGAGCGTTTTGTTTTGGTAAAAGTCGGGCCCACCAGATTACACTGGTGCAATTATTCGCAATCGTAGGGCAAGTGAGTGCGAACAGCATTGGAGCGATATATGTAGCACTGGACGGCACGAGCTACGAGAGCTCGTGGAGTAAAATATGCACTGAGTGCAGGTTCTGTTGCACCGGTATTCCAACAGAACACGAAACACTCTGTGAGCGCAGCCAACACAACACAAAATTGTGAACTGGCGCGCCCGAGTTATACCAAAACAAAACGCTATAAATATGAGTTGGTGCATTTGGGATATAGACAGGCAAATTTCATACGTTCCAGAGATACATATGCCAATTACAATGAATAAACAATGGAACTCATGAAAATATTTAAAAATATACTCACCCGATAACTAATCATGCTTCCGCTCCCTTTCCTTTTCTCGTCACTTGTCCCTTTGTGTAAACAATGATCCTAAAAGCAAGTGGTAGTTTATACAACAGTATTAAATATGAAATTTGATTCATACCTTTGAACGGAACTAACACGCACAACTCTGCAAATCACTGGAAATATTGCAAATTATGACGTATTTTCGATGATTATGACGCTTGTTATGTTAGGTTATGGCGATGCGGGACGGTACTTACGAGAGGTTAGCTATGGAAATTTATCTAGTTACATGCTAGTTACAAACTGTTAGGCTAACTTCACGTTAGAAAATTTTACGCAAGCTCCCCCTGACGGTAGGTTGGCAAACCAAAGCAAAATGACGTCACGTGTTTCCATATCGGCCATTTAAACTTACACCCGGGTGGTTAGAACGTTAGGTTAGAATATACACTGCGCAATTCTAGGCGCAGCATTGCATGCGCGCGCCACCGTAAACTAGGAGTTAGCGCTGTAACTATCAAAAATACTGGCGGGTAAAATTAACCACGATTTAAGTGGTAGTTAGGGTTTACCCGACCATTGATGAACCCGCAAACTGAAAGTTAAAAGTTAACCGAAATTAAACCCGTAGTTAGTGTTTTAACCTTGCATTGATAGATCCACCCTTAGCGACGGTGTCAATGCCTTGACGTCGCTAAGCAGTGTATCAAAACAATACGGAAATAAAAAATCCAGTGCTGTGATTGGTTCTAAAGCCGTGAGCAATGAAATATTTCTCATTACTCGCGGAGTATGAGGAGCCAGGAATGAAGTATTTGCCATGTGTGTGGGGAATGGTTAGTATTACTTATCGGAAATTGCCATGATAATGAATGCATTCCTCAATAGGAGTAGAAAATAGTATATTATTCTATGAGCAACTAATGTAAGCAATTTCTCACGAGAACGAAGTTTGCAGCACGAGCCGTAGGCGAGTGCTGCAAAGCGTTTGAGTGAGAAATTGCCATTACTTGCGAATGGAATACTATACTTTTTCAACGACCATGCAACAAAATTTTATAAATTAATTTTTGTGCATATACTTAGGGACAGCTGTATGTCACTATGACGGCTAACAGGATTTTGACAGATTAAAATTGTTTGGTGCGCCTTGTCACTTAGCGACGTTGTCAATGCCTTGACAATGTCGCTAAGCAGTGTATCAACAATTTGGAAATGAAAAATCCAGAGCTGTGATTGGTTCTAAAGCCGTGAGGAATGAAATATTTCTCACTACTGGCGGGGTATGAGGAGCCAGGAATGAAATATTTGTCATGTGTGTGGGGAATGGTTAGTATTACTTATCATAAATTGCCATGATAATTAATGCATTCCTCAATAGTAGTAGAAAACTAGGAGAATCTGCAGGCCTAATAGGCCTGCTGGTCGACCTAGGTAGATTGCCGATGCATTAAGAGAGATGCGGTAACGCTCCATGCTCTTCCACGCGAGTCGTGACTATGCTCCTGCGTTTGGCGTGGTAACGTGGCGCCATCTAGTGACCGCCTTCGCTTCTCCGCGGTGTAGACTCTTCCCCCGTTTGGCCCATTTTTCTAAAATTGTCGAGGGGAGTGTGAGTCACGTTTAGTAAATTAAGACTAGGAGAATGTTGCAGGCCTAATAGGCCTGCTGGTCGACCTAGGTAGATCGCCGATGCATTAAGAGAGTCGCTCCATGCTCTTACACGCGCGTCGTGACTATGGTCCTGCGTTCGGCGCGGTAACGTGGCGCCATCTAGTGACCGCCTGCGAAGCTTTGTCACATAACCTCAACAGCGACATGGTGAGGTGTCGCCGTCTGGTGACCGCGTTGCGAAGCGCACGGCCGTCGCCTAGCAACGGACTGACGAGGTACAGTCCCAATCGATAATCCATAAATTTAGCCGAATCGAGGTAAAAAATAACGAGAACCGGGCCGAAAATGGACGAAATCGAAAGCCTAAGCGCCGTAGAATCAAATTTGAGGCGGAAAATCGGCGCCTGCGGCGCCGATTTTCGCTTC
The DNA here is from genome assembly GCA_964023965.1 of Melinopterus prodromus. Taxonomy (NCBI): domain Eukaryota; kingdom Metazoa; phylum Arthropoda; class Insecta; order Coleoptera; family Scarabaeidae; genus Melinopterus; species Melinopterus prodromus. Next base: position 30,965,482 of record OZ030393.1, on the reverse strand, counting down.
TCCGCGGAGTAGACTCTTCCCCCGTTTGGCCCATTTTTCTAAAATTGTCGAGGGGAGTGTGAGTCACGTTTAGTAAATTAAGACTAGGAGAATCTGGCAGGCCTAATAGGCCTGCTGGTCGACATAGGTAGATCGCCGATGCATTAAGAGAGATGCGGTAACGCTCCATGCTCTTACACGCGCGTCGTGACTATGCTCCTGCCTTCGGCGCGGTAACGTGGCGCCATCTAGTGACCGCCTTGCGAAGCTTTGTCACATAACCTCAACAGCGACATGGTGAGGTGTCGCCGTCTGGTGACCGCGTTGCGAAGCGCACGGCCGTCGCCTAGCAACGGACTGACGAGGTACAGTCCCAATTGAAAATCCATAAATTTAGCCAAATCGAGGCAAAAAATAACGAGAACTGGGCCCAAAATGGACGAAATCAAAAGCCTAAGCACCGTAGAATCAAATTCGAGGCGGAAAATCGGCGCCTGCGGCGCCGATTTTCGCTTCTCCGGGGAGTAGACTCTTCCCCCAATCGGCCCACTTTACTAAAATTGTCGAGGGGAGTGTGTTAGGATTTTAGTATATAGTAGTGGATAGTGGACTAGGAGAATCTGCTGGCCTAATAGGCCTGCTGGTCGACCTAGGTAGATCGCCGATGCATTAAGAGAGATGCGGTAACGCTCCATGCTCTTACGCCGGTTACACATTGGGCGGTTTTTGCCGTGGCGGCAAATGTGTCGTCGCCGCTCAAGAAAATTCGTGGGTCTACACATTTAGCGGCTTGACCGCCGGCGCCGACTTTCAACTGCGAAATTACCAGAGTTGTGTTTAGTCGTTTTACTGCACAACTTATAAAATGGGCCGTCAACAACTTTTTGCTCTGTTGACTGTTGTTATATCGTCGAAGAAAGAAGAGGCAAACAAAAAATTGTTTTATTTGGATGCATCCAATAAATCTAAGAAGGAAAGAAGTTGGGGCATTTTATACATTGTTTTAAGATTTGAAGAATGATGACGCGAAGTTTTTTAATTATTTTCGAATGTAAAAGATAGCATACAAAGAAAAAATACCCAACATACTTTTTAGTAACTCCAAAATTATTAAACCTAAAACCCCAATATACATAATTGTAAATCATGTAAATATAAAGATGCTTAACTATTCTCGAATAGTTTTTCTTTACCAAACTGGTATGTTCGGGATATGCGCGCGAACACTATACATTTAAATACATCACAAAAGAGTTATATAAATAGATATGAACTGATCTTTATTTTTTGTGTGAACGGTGGGGCATACAAAGGAATTTAGTTTAAAATACCTTTATACAAGTTTACTCACCAAAGGGTATTTTACTTTATCATACGCAGTATGATAATGTATTGTAATCATGCCGAAAAAATATTGAGATTTTAGCGGAAATATGTTCTGTTGGGTCCCCTGAACATTTTTGACCAAGGTACAAAAAATGTCTGTGTGGGTGTGTATGTGTGTACCCGATTTTTGTGGCGACGATTCCGGAGAAACTACTAAAGGTATCGGGACGAAAGTTCATATTTAGAAGTTTTATTACCAAACTTAGAGCTGTTTTTGGTAAAATTAATAGTTTAGCTGTATGAGCAAATTCAATTTGTTCGAGATCGTGTCTGTATTAAAACTAGTTAGCCAGGATTTGACAATTATTTTCATTTTAATGACAGTAGCTACTGTCAATATTGCGTAGTGTTGTGGTGCAGTACTGTGTGCTAATAATTATTGTATTATGAGCACAAACATAATCACAAACAAAATCAGCACAAACGCTGATTTTTTGACAATACTTACTGTCAAAATACTGTCAAACCCTTGATAACTTGGTTTATCTTTAATGCAGACACGATCGATCTCGATCAAATAGAATTTCATGCAGCTAAACTACTAATTTTGTATATTATATGATAAAGTCATGTGCCTGGCCACATCAGATTTTTTCTTTGTCGTCCAGTTCATCAGTCATTTTTCATTTCAGGGCACACTTCTCTCCACGCATTTCTGATAGCAACTCTATCCTTGAAAATATCTAAAGTTTATCCCACAACACTGGTCTTGATTGAACCAAAGATATTAGTAAGTCATTATCAATCAACACCTCCTCCATTTTGCTACTTATCAGCTCTACAGGTTAATTGATGTATACTCTCTGCCATCAACCACGGCAACTATGGAACGGTAAAAACCGCCTAATGTGTAGACGCTCATTTACTCACGTACACTACTATGTGAAAAGAAATGACAAAATTACCGCCGGGCTAGTGGCAGCAGGCGGCTGCACAGCGACCGTCATCGGCAAGACGGCCGCACGTCATTTATGCCGCTCAGTGTGAAAGCTTCCAATCAATTCTATACCATCGAGGTCTATGTATATAATATAATCTGGAGGTATAATGCTGTACTCCCCACCACAACAAAAACGGGTCGAATTCACATTAGTTCTCATAGGGCCATACAGAGGGCAAACGCGCGTCAAATTTAAAAATTTGAATTTAACTGTTACTAATTTTAAAAGGTTTTAACGTCGACACATGATTTTTTTTGTTTATGATCTATTTTTCGTAATTAAAATACAAAGTAATATTCAGTTTATAACGAATAATATGAAGTAGAGAAAATGATTCACAACAATACTGATAGAAATACAATATAAATGCCTACATTTCCTAATTAACTTCTAATTAAGACATGTAAGGTTTTATATTATCATTAACTTGAAGCAATATTGATTCAGTTATTTTTAAAAGAAATTCTCTGTAGAAAGGAAATAGATTTATTCAAAATAATAGAATAAAACAGCATTTTTCAAACAGTAGGTACAGTATTTTATTGATGACTAAAAAGAACAAGTATTCTTTAAAATAAAATGGTATTCTGTATTAAAATAATACTAGGGTTGCCAATCACTATAACGTTAAAAACCTCCGTTATAAACAGTGATGGGCAGGAGTCTGCTTTCAACGTTTTACTTCCCGCTGGATAACACTCTTGCGTAAAATGCATAGAACAAATAAATATTTGTTTCTTATCTAGGTCCAACCTGTCTCTTGCAACCTCCTTCCACACTTTACTAAGAGATGGATTTAACGGTAAACTAAAAAAATAATGCTGTTTTTGATATGTAAGTACGTTGTAAAGCAAAAACATCCTTCCTTGTGAAAAGATAACTCCTTATTTTCTTTGGAATTGCTGCCGCAATTCTTTACGAAGCATCGGTTTAGGATGGCCTCGGTTTACCATGTTTGCTTAATATTATCCTTGCCTTTTCTCAGAAAAAATCCAACGCAAATGTCAAACACAACACTCTTGTTTATTTATGCTCATATTTATGCTGCTGATAGGTTAGAAATCATTGGAAACCATTAGAAAATACACCTGAAGCTAGATGTTCTAGTGATTTTTAAGTTAGTAACTTTTGAATCACTAGAATATGTACCTAACTTCAGGAGCCTATGAGGATCCCGGGATTTTTGGCCGCCCCCACTCCTTCTACATGCTTCCTCCAGATTATATTATAATATATACATAGACCTCGATGTTCTATACACTACTGCCGGAACGACGGCGACGGCAAGTTTGCCGCCACGGCAAAAACCGCTCAATGTGTAACCGGCGTAACACGCGCGTTGTGACTATGCTCCTGCGTTCGGCGCGGTAACGTGGCGCCATCTAGTGACCGCCTTGCGAAGCTTTGCACATAACCTCAACAGCGACATGGTGAGGTGTCGCCGTCTGGTGACCGCGTGGCGAAACGCACGGCCGTCGCCTAGCAACGGACTGACGAGGTACAGTCCCAATCGATAATCCATAAATTTAGCCGATATTTCAAAAAATGTTTGTGCGTGCGGCCAGTACAAGCCTGTACAGTGTTGACATATACAGTCACTTACCGATGAAATGTTACCCCGGACGAAACCTGGTTTATAGCTGATTTTCTGCTGTTGCAGCTGCGAACAGCGCAATTAAACGTTAGTTTTTTATGTATATCTTCATACAAATTCACTATAATATCTTTAAACAAATCGAAATAAGCGAAATAAATAAAATAATAACACGTCAACGTCGCGAATGTCACTTTGACATTAAAGGTGCTCCGGAGTGGGGAAAGTGGTCCCATATCCGAGCGCTTATGCCGACTCCTCCTTCCTCCATGTGTAAGGTGCATTTCTCCAGCCCCACCATGGCGGATTTTGAAATATCGCCATATACCAAAGTTTTGTGTCGAATTGTTCCGTATAGAAAAAGTTTTGTTCCGCTTCCGTTCGCGAGATATAGCCATTTTTTGAGGAGGGGCTGGGGAAATGCCAGCCCCACCACATTGGAATTTAGAATTTTTTCAAGGCCAAAGTTTTGTGTTAGCTTTGTATCGTTTTGTTCCGTTGAGAAAAAGTTTTGTTCCGATCAATTTTCGAAGATATAAGCAATTTTCCGAGGAGGGGCCAGAACAGCTTTTTTGGAATTTTGAAAATTTATCGATGCCAGTCGATTGAATTAGTTTTGTGCCGAATTGTTCCGGCAAAAAAAAGTTTTGTTCCTCTTTATTTTTTTAGATACAAGCAATTTTCCGATGAGCAACTTCTACTTAAGTTGGCGACATTGCCTATATCCAAATTTATGTTTTTATATATGTGTGTGTATCAATAAAATATGTATATATGTATAAATGAGAAAAAACGTGTCAAATCATAGTCATAAAAAAGTTATTGCGGTAATATTTACGCATGGTAGCGCGTTGTTGCGTTCAAACCTGATGCCCCTTTGCATGTTTTGAAAACCAAGATAGTTAGATAATTTTATATTCTATTTTATACAACTGATTATTATGTTTTTTCCATACATACAGGGTGTTTCAGAAATAACAGCTAACCTTGAAGGAGCATATGCCCAAGGGCGTAATAAGCATGTTTTGTCAAATAACGTATGGTCTAACTTCACGCATTATTGAGAAAATTAATGAAGAAAGACGGAGTCCGTCCCTGACCAGCGGAAGTCAATCGACCACAATCCACTACAGTTGTGTTGCAACTGGTGACAAATCAACGCAGCGAAGCAGGAACATGCGGTCGCCCCTTCCACTGCGGCCTTTCTCGCTGAACGTGACTATGACCTACATTCGCCAGGTTGATATGAACGTATACAAGCGTGGTCATGGTCCAACAGCTGTTTGTTGGTTTATCAACAATAAAAATCATTTGGATTTTGGAATCTTAATGTTGGTGTCTTTGTGTAGTATTGAATTGCAATTCTATGGCTAGAATGCGACATAACTTTGTACGGCCGAGACGCCTAGTTGCTGTGTTGAGTCGCTTTGTTTTGTTCGGCAATAACGCTTAATAATCACGTTTGTAAATCCGCATCACATTTCTGGGTTAGGTAGGTACTAATCTCTCTATTTTTAATTGTTTGTACGGTCTTTTGCAACCGTAGTCAAGTCATGAGCGTTCGGCTATTTACCAGGGCCGGCCTTAGACGAATTTTTCAATACAATTTTGTTAGTACATAAAACTTTGAAATAGACTATAGGTTATTTGACCAAAATTGCTTCTCTGTCCTTGGTGAATATATATATCCTTCAAGGTTAGCCGTTATTTCTGAAACACCCTGTATATATAAACTGAATGTGTGCGGATTACGGTTGAGTTACATGTATGCAACTGTCACTTTCAAAACTTTTCGTATAGTTTTGGCGGTTTATTGAAACGTACAGTACAGATTGTACAGCAACACATATTTGTTCTGAATTATTTCCGCAGATACAACTAATTTATTCAATACGTCTGGGAAACCCCACGTTATTAGTTGGAAATTGAAGTATTTTTTTAAGCTAACGTTTAATAGTATCAAAAGAGTATCAAAATTATTCGTAGTGAAAAAGTTTTGTTCCGACTTTTTTTCGGAAATAGGGATTCCTATAAGCAATTTTCCGGATAGGGCTGGGAAACCCCGGTTTATTGCTTATAGTGTTAGCTTTAATTTTGAATTGTTCCGTACAGATAAAGTTTTGTTCCGCTTCCGTCGTGAGATTTAGGCGTTTTTTTGCCGAGGAGAGGCTGGAGACAGGGCACGGCCTCGGTGGAAATTTGAAATTTTCTCGATGCCAAAGTTTTGTGTTAGCTTTGTGTCGTTTTGTTCCGTTGAGAAAAAGTTTTGTTCCGACCTATTTTCCGAGATATAAGCTATTTTCCGAGGAGGGGCTGGAAAACCTTTTTGGAAATTCGAAATTTTTTCGATGCCAAAGTTTTGTGTTAGCTTTGGGTGGTTTTGTTCCGTTGAGAAAAAGTTTTGTTCCGACCTATTTTCCGAGATATAAGCTATTTTCGGAGGAGGGGCTGGAAAACATTTTTTGAAATTCGAAATTTTTTTGATGCCAAATTTTTGTGTTAGCTTTGTATCGTTTTGTTCCGTTGAGAAAAAGTTTTGTTCCGACCTATTTTCCGAGATATAAGCTATTTTCGGAGGAGGGGCTAGATAATCTTTTTGGAAATTCGAAATTTTTTCGATGTCAATGTTTTGTGTAAGCTTTGTACCGTTTTGTTCCCTTGAGAAAAAGTTTTGTTCCGACCTATTTCCCGAGATATAAGCTATTTTCCGAGGAGGGGCCAGAAAATCTTTTAAGCTATTTTAGAGAGTAATTTTATGTTGTGTATATGTATATTTTAAAATAATAATACATAATACCTGAAAGAAGTATATTTTCTATTTAGAGAAGTCTATTTCTAATTTAGCATAAGGGGCATTTCACGTGAAGCGGACAACGAAAAAAAGGTGACGTTTTTAAATTCGTTGATAATCGGCCCAATTGTACGTCTAGAAGATATAAATGTCCATAGAGAATATTTTTTTATTGTGAAGTTTAGTTGCCAAGTTATGGCCATCTAACAAATTGAAGTGATGAAAATAAGTATTTTTTGGAAGCAATTTTTCAAATTAAACAAATTTACAATAAAATATTAAACGTGGTGGTTTAAATAGAAAATTTGTTGATCTTTTTAATTATGAAATCAAATTCGAAGTTGATATTTTTTTTCTTATACAAAACCGGAAGTACATTTTTTAATTTAATTTTTTAATAACTTCAATTTTAAAAAAAAATTATTTTGCTCACATAATGAAGCTTAAAGTGTGTAGATAATACACTGAAAGTTTTAAAATGGGATCTCAAATAGTTTAGGAGATACGTGAATGTAAATACATACGTGTCGTACTGTGCGGGTACTAGATGGTGGCTGAGCTCGCATAAGTTTGCACGTAAACGCATCAAAACAAAAAGGCGCATTAAATCAATGTTACGTGATACTTTTCTATCTTGTGATGTGATAACGATACGCAATTAGCAGCACCATCTCTTTCCGGGACTCACGCCATTTAAATTGCAGAGAATTTTTTTGCAACCCCGATTTGATTCTGCATTCACCATTCCAGGAATAAAAAATCTGATGTGGCCAGGCATATGACTTTATCATACAATATATAAAATTAATAGTTTAGCAGCATGAAAATCTACTTGATTGAGATAAATCGTGTCTGCATTAAAATTAAACTAGTTAGCCAGGATTTCACAGATATTTTGATACTATTGACAGTAGGTATTGTCAAAACATCAGCATTTGACACTACCTACTGTCATTAGAATAATAGTTATTTATCTCACAAGTGCCGAAAGTACGGAATAGCGCGACGAGCGGTGATGCGGCGCGTCACCGAAGGCGGAGCGTCGCCTGCGCATGTGAGCGAATCGCGCTTCTACGAAACGTCAAGTTTAAAAAGCTAATTCAAATTCTGACAGATTTATATTTGTTCATGACACTGTAGATGTCACATCCGTACCAACATACTAAAATAAACCTACAGTCATCGCATATACTTTATTTACAATTTTCTCAATTTATCGTTTTTAGAATTAGATATAATAAGAGGTTGATATCTCATATCAACAAACAATGAAATTGGTGATCTTATTTAATTTGAACTTTGTATTTTGTACTTTGCCGCACTAGAGTGGCAACGTTCCATGGCGGTTCTCCAACCTCTGATGAAATCAACTGTTTTCCAGTGGGACAGCACAAAAAAATATTTGTCAAATCCTGGCTACTGTAGTTTCATATCAATGCAGATGCGACCTATTTCGATCAAATAGAATTTGCTATTAATGTTACTAGAAAATGTCATAGGCATACATTATTCAAACTTTCCTCTACTTTAATTTATTATTTAACTATTTTGACGAAATTACAGAAATGGCGGCTCATTTGCAAAATGCTTGAAAAAGGCTTAGAATAAACTAGCAGTTCCTTTGGACCCTTTTGAACCAAAAGCTTTTCAGCTCTAAGTTTGGTCACGAAACTCTAAATATGAAGTTTCGTTCCGATACCTTTAGTAGTTTCTCCGGAATCGTCGCCATAAAAATCTGGTACACATACATACACACACACATACACAAACACACACAGTCATTTTTTTATATCTTGGTCAAAAATGTTCAGGGGACCCATAAACACCTATTTCCGCTAAAAGCTCGGCATGATTACAATACTTCATCATACTGCGTATGATAAAGTAAAAAAGTGCACGCCTTTATTCCATCAACTGAAGGCCTTCTTGTAAAACGAATTAGTATTGATTCTCCCGGTAAAATAGTTAAAATTTTCTAAAAATTCTTACAACGTTGTTTCATTTTGTTTTAATGCGTTTTCGTGCAAACAATGCGAGCTCAGCAAGCACCTAGTACTCGCTCAGTACGACACGTATGTATTTACATTCACGTATCTCCTACACTATTTGCGATCCCATTTTAAGGGTGCGGAAACCGGGCACATTTTAACTTTGGCCGCGTGATGGCGCCACCCACCCTACATGCTCATTTTTCTGTTTTATTATACTTATTTCAACACTGATGAAAGCCAGCGGCCAGCGCGCCACCTCGGATGCCGTGTTTGTCACGTGTTCGCCCTTCCCCTGCTGGCTGCTCCACACCAAGCCTGTGCATTTTGATACCTATTCCACACTATTCGTTGTTATTTCATATTTCACGGCGATTTGCGGTCGTAGGCGTGGCGCGCCGCGGTACTGCGTAAAAAAGTTATCCATATTTTTTTCAACCGATATTTATTATTTATTTATTTATTATTTATGTATAGTATAATGCACATCATAGTAAATACACATCTGTACTAAATACTAACACATTCTTATTTGTGGTCTTGTGGGGAATTAATTGTTAAGAATATTGGTAATGAAAAGCAGCTTTGCATAAATTCACATAATACCAACGATTTCATAAATCCTTTTCACAAAAAACCTTCTCACCACCCCTCTCGATTCTTGATTTGTTTGCGCTATACAATATAATACCACTTGCGGCTATCCGTATGCATAATACCATTTTTTGCTTTTATGGTATCCGATATTCTAAACAGAGCCAGCAGGACTATTCCTACAGCGCTGAGAGAGATAGACTACATCGTGTATTTCCAAATATCAGAAAAACATACTGTATTCAACTGTATTTACGTTGTGCTTTTCGGGACAACCTTACGTACATATGTTGTAAGATTTTATTTATTTACTATAGAGTATAGACATGATTGTTTTGGATGATCCTTGTCGATTCGGTGAATGTGAAGAAATTAGCGATTTCGACTAGCAAAAGAAACTTTGGTTTTGGTTTTATCTCGATTGATATAGTACCTATGTATATGAGTATACAATGTTCATCATATATGTAAGTTCAGTTTTTAGTTGTATGTTTTTGTGTTAAACGATGTTTATTTTTTAGAAATCATGCTATTTCACCTGTTAAAAACTTCTGGTAACTCTCCGAGTCTACACTACAGTGGGTTTTAAGTAGCAGTTCCTGACACCAGCAAGGACTAGTACTACATAATGTTACAGTCCACAAGCGCTTCAGCGAAGTACCTTCTCTACAGGATTTCTGTTTTTTGTCGTAAAACCGATAATTCAGATATCAAACCCCGTTCTTTAGAACTGGGATCTCTATAAAAGTAACGCATATAAATTTTATTTTATGGTTGCAAGGACTGCTAAAATAACGGGAAGGAAAAGGTGTTATCTAATACTTTATATAAACGATAACCAACCACTCCATGTTGTGAATATTGAGAACAACGAAAAACTATGAAACGAATAATGTCCAAGTTATGTAAATTTTATAACAAGCAGGTCTACCCTGCTATTATTAACCAAAGGTATACGACCGAATGAAATATTTTGGACTAAAGCCGAAGCCGAAGCTTTCATCTTTTTCGATGTCTTCGGCAGAAGCCGAAGGAACGCAAAAGAACTGCCAATGTTTAAAGTAAAATAGTATTTGTTTTTGTTGTGCTAAAAAATACATAAAGTTATAGAATTATAATTTATTTATACAGTACGTGTGTCTCCTAACTATAGCTTGGTTTGCTGATCGGTTTCGGACCGCGTTCAATGCAAAATTTTTATTTGTTGTGTAATTATTTTAAGATGTAAGTTGTGACCATAGGTGGCCAAAGCCGAATGTTTGGTCGGGTTCTAATCATAAGACAAAATGATAACATAATAATAATAAGAAATGAATGATATAACATCTGTTACTGAATTAAGTTGTATGTTGGCGGTTTACTGTTGTCGGGACTGTTACTGTCAAATACAAATTATTTAATATGTATCCCTCTTTTTAGTTTACTTATTTTAACAGTGCTTATTTGTTGAATGTATAGTTAATGAATTAGTTAATTAATAAAAGAATGTGAAATCTGTTTTGAGTGTTATTACCTCTTCTCTATTTGATTTGTAATATTTATAAGTTATGATTTACTGCAAATCATTTCAATTTCGCAGTAATCTGAGGGTAGGTATTACCCTTGATTATATATATATATAGAAAAAAAATTCAATGGTATTACGAGTGGTACTACTACATGTATAGATTTATGGAAGTATCCGCTGTTTGCAGTGTAATTTGGTGAACCAGGAATACTAGCGGTGCAGCCAGTGGGACGGTTAATAAATTAAACCATTTCCTTTGCAAGGCTCTATAAGGTTTCGACAATTTATTTATGTCTTCATCAGAGGGAAATCTAAAAAACATAACGTACACAATTTTCACAATGACCAATGTTCAACGAGTCAACTCACAGCTGGAAGCAAACATCGTTAGGTGACTCGGTTCGATTATTGTGAAAATTGTGCACCTTATGTTTTTAGATTTCCCTCTGATGAACACTTAAATAAATTGTTGAAAGCTTAGGGCCTTGCAATGGTAAGTGTTTCATTTATTAACCGCCACACTGGCTGCACCCCCAGTATTACTGCTTCTTCAAATTACATGTATAGAGATTTACATGAAATAGTTTGAGACCTGATGAGTAGGACACACACATATATTTGTTTGAACCAAAACGATAATTAAATTAGTGAACATTTATTATCAATAACCAGTTTTGAATGTTAATTTTAACATAAATGCAGTGTTCCCATTGCACAATATGTGTACTAATAATAATATAATAATAACAATACGTACATATAACAATGGATAATAACCGCAGAGATAAGATAAAACTGTGAGAGGGAAATAATATAGAAACTGCCATATTTTATTTTGAATGTTTGTTATAAACAGCGGTGGCGCCACCTATTCGAAAAGCGGTGAACTACAGGAATTCCCACTCTTTGTTCAAACAACACAATCCGCACAAAAATCATAGCTTTTTCTGCTTCCAATTGATTTCCAAACGAGGGTGGTTTTATGGAGATTTTATTGCATACATAGGTAGGTGATTTTTGTGTGCATGGCTAAAAATCAATGATTCATAAATCTAAAAATAAAATCGTAAGTTACTGCCGATTGTTCAATAATGACTGATTTTCAAAAAGTATTTCCTTTTCAATTATTGTTATCCGAAGTTTTCCCCAATAGCTACATTCAATTCAAACCGTTTGAGCATACAAAATCTCAAATTTAAAAGCAACAATTGAAGAACAATTGGAACTACCGAAACGCCATTTAGGGTACGTTCTAAAGCATCGTTTCACCGGACCCTTAAAACTTCATTATGAGAGCAAAATATTTTTTTTTTAAAGTGGCGAAGTTACTAAAAATTTAATTTAAAAAATTTACTTCCGGGTTTATAAAAGAAAAAAAATTTCAACTTCAAATTTGATTTCATAGTTGAAAAGATTAACAAATTTTCTACATAAACCACCACGTTTAATATTTCACTGTAAATTAATTTAATTTGAAAAATTGCTTCCAAAACATACGGATTTTCATCACATCAATTCGTTAGATGGCCATAAGTTGGCAACTAATGCTCACATTAAAAAAATATTCTGTATGCACATTTATATCTTCTAGACGTACAATTAGGCCAATTATGAACGAATTTAAAAACTTCATTTTTTTTCGTTGCCCGCTTCACGTGAAATGCCCCACAAGTTAGTGCAACATGTATTATTATTTAATAATAGTTGCACTAATTTATGTCTCATATATCTAGACTGATGTGTACGTAATAGTAATTAGTTTTACCTTTGTCGTATGTACTATTAGCGTGGTTTGATACACATTTTATTGAAAGTTCTAAAAAGTCTAGCCTAAAAATAATTCTAGCGTATACAGTTGCCAAACTTTCGCGTGTGTAGCTGTAAGTCGACATGCAAACTGTGGGTTGTAAATTCGGTATTTTCATTAATTAATTAACAATTATTAACTCTTAGCCCTCCTCAGAAAATAGCTTATATCTCGGAAAATAGGTAGGAACAAAACTTTTTCTCAAGGGAACAAAACGGTACAAAGCTTACACAAAACATTGACATCGAAAAAATTTCGAATTTCCAAAAAGATTATCTAGCCCCTCCTCCGAAAATAGCTTATATCTCGGAAAATAGGTCGGAACAAAACTTTTTCTCAACGGAACAAAACGATACAAAGCTTACACAAAACTTTGACATCGAAAAAATTTCGAATTTCCAAAAAGGTTTTCCAGCCCCTCCTCCGAAAATAGGTTATATCTCGGAAAATAGGTCGGAACAAAACTTTATCTCAACGGAACAAAACGATACAAAGCTAACACAAAACTTTGGCATCGAAAAAATTTCGAATTTCCAAAAAGGTTTTCCAGCCCCTCCTCCGAAAATAGGTTATATCTCTGAAAATAGGTCGGAACAAAACTTTATCTCAACGGAACAAAACGATACAAAACTAACACAAAACTTTGGCATCGAAAAAATTTCGAATTTCTAAAAAGGTTTTCCAGACCCTCCTCCGAAAATAGGTTATATCTCGGAAAATAGGTCGGAACAAAACTTTATCTCAACGGAACAAAACGATACAAAGGTAACACAAAACTTTGGCATCGAAAAAAATTCTAAATTCCAATGTGGTGGGGCTGGCATTTCCCCAGCCCCTCCTCAAAAAAGTGGATATATCTCGCGAACGGAAGCGGAACAAAACTTTTTCTATACGGAACAATTCGACACAAAACTAACACAAAACTTTGGTATATTGCGATATTTCAAAATCCGCCATTGTGGGGCTGGAGAAATGCACCTAGTAATGTAAGCAATTTCTCACGAGAACGAAGTTAAAATTTACTTACGATAGTTCATTTGGAGGCGTTTTCATGATTTTTTTTAGACATGAAGGGGTACTTTATTTGCCCATTCAATATTTTTTAGTTATAACCTTGTATGCAAAGGGCTTATAGCAAAAAATATAGCTTTCTTACTCATTCTCCCTATTGATGACAGGCTATTGAAATATCAAAATTTCTTATTTTTACGGTGTTTAATGTCAAATATCTCTGATGGGACCATGCCAAAAAAATCTGAAACTTTCAAAGTTAATTCATCGTTTTATAAGGTTTAATAATAAATAAAAACATTCTTGTGTATTGCACTATGTTTGGAATAACAGCCCTTTAAAATGAGAGAAAAATCACATGACTGTAAAACAAATTTTATTAAAAATTCTCAATAAATTCAAAACAAAGCATACTATTCATAACAATTATGTCATTTTTTTACAAAAGGGACATAGGCTAAGTGAACTTCATACGTTTCTGAAGTTGATGTGATGTAACATATTATTATACCTTCTGTTGGTTGAGGAGAGAATTTGTGAAAATTTCTAGTTCCTTTTATCTGTTTGGATCTCTGAAATCTATCATAAAATGGGGTTTTGTGTTCTGAAACCTCTTCTTTCGCCACTAAGATGTAGTTCACCCCCCCTGGTAGGTGTCTATTACGAAAGGAGAACATATCTTCTACATTAACGATTTGGCTATTAAGTGGTCTTTGAAGACTGGCTTTAGCCACTAGCCGCTTCGTTGTCCCCCCTATACTGTCGCATGCGTTTTTCCAGGTGCACGTCCAAAAAAATGCTGATATGCTTGACAGATTTTGTTTTACATAATCAGTTAAATGTTTCTGAAAACAGTCACTTATACCTGGCTTCTAGCTCAGCTCATTAGTTAAGGCTGGTTTACATGGTGCGAGTTGCTGACCAGCCAGTTGACAGCAGCTGTCCCTGCGAACTCGCATTGAAAAGTGGCTAGCAACTCGGCTGTTTACACGAGATCAGTGAGGTGCGAGCAGCTCGCCAGTCTTGCGTTGTATACTCGTGTTTCAATATGGCTGAGCGCCGAGAAATTCCGATCTGCAAACTGACAATCTTTTTCCATGTTGTTATCTGACGAATTTATTACATGCATCCAACGTGTAGTTCCAAGAAAAAGAAGAGTTTGGGTTAGAAATTGGTTGCATCAAGAATCTTCAAGAGCAACAAATACAATCATGAAAGAGCTATACCACAAAGATCGTCGTCACTATCGAGTACCCACACAGTTCGAAACACTTTTAAATTAAATTGACTCAAATATTCAATGCAATTATTCATTCATACGTGAAACTCTCCCAGTATATATTATATACGGAAGCAGGGAAAACATAACTAAAAGTGTCTATAAATATAAATAAATGTAGTCGCATCCATCGATCCAGCCCTCATCAATGACTGCAACTTCCTCAACAATGGCTTGCTTGAGTTGAGTATTGACGATATTCCTCTGGAACATACGGTCTTTCAGGAGCCCCAACAGGAAAAAGTGTTGACGGACTTTTTCCTGTGTGGTATCTTCAAGAACCGTTTGCACAATGCACTGATGTAAACAGAGACCATCTGCCCCATATAATTTTCAAAAAATAACCTTGAAACCTGTGGCAAATAAATGGCATACTTGGTCGTATTTATAGACATATTTACTTATTTTGTCCGTGCTTTCCTATATATAATAGGTATTATTTGAAAAATGTCAATTGGCTCCGGACTATCCTGTACAAAGAAAACAAAATTGCTATACACTGGCAAGTAACTGAGCTTTGCGTTCACACTACGCAAAGAGCGGGCGCACAGCTGACCGATAACACAGTATAGAGAAACGCTATGCTATACAGTAGTCGCACTTCGGTCGAAAAGCATTGATTTCCATGAAGCAAAAGATACCCTTGCGCAGCCTCGGTGCGCATAAATCTTCTCCACACGTATATGTCCAATTCGTGGACCAAAACTTTTGACACGTGTGTAGTCACCATATGTTGTATTCCCAGACGGCTGCGCACAGAGGCTGCGCGGGTTCCGTTTTGCTTCATGAATTTGCCGGAGTGCGACTACTGCTTAGCGTAGCGTTTCTCCCTTGATTATATACCTATATAGATAGCCAACCGAAGCGCCTCCACCAATTTCTGCTCCCTGCATAGTGGCGCACCTACCGGGAAATATGTGAAGTAATAGTTATCAATGAAACCCGAAATAATATGAATATGCAACCAAACTAGCTCGGGTATTCTGGATGTATTGAAGATACATTTTAATAACATTGAACATGAGAAACTGAAACTAACTAGACGTTATTTTAATAACATAAAATGCAAGATTTCATTATAGTTTAAACAAACTTCATTTTGAATTACGAAATAAACTACTTACAAACTCAAGTTTGTGCTCAAGTTTACTTACCTACCAGAATAGTGATATTGTGCTGTATAAAAGGTACGGTAAGTGGAAAAAGTCTTAAGCTGAAAAAGTAATAACACTACAAATTACAAGCTGAAAAACTTTATTAAATTTAGAAATAATACTACAAATACCTAATACCTAATACTACAAAGCCTGTTAGAACGGGCTCACCCGCTCACAACTAATGCGGGGTTTACATGGTGCGAGCTGGCGTGCGAGTTGAGAATGACAGTTACTGCATACCAGCTACTGTTATGGTTTAAACGGAATATGCGAGTTACTGCCTATGCGAGATTGTCAGCTGCTGCCATGCGAGCTACTTCAAACAATTTTGATTTTACTGGCCACTTGCTTTCCCCCACCACCCTTCCCAGGTTATCGGTCAGCTGTGCGCCCGCTCTTTGCGTAGTGTGAACGCAAAGCTCAGTTACTTGCCAGTGTATAGCAATTTTGTTTTCTTTGTACAGGATATTCCGGAGCCAATTGACATTTTTCAAATAATACCTATTATATACGAAAGCACGGACAAAATAAGTAAATATGTCTATAAATACGACCAAGTATGCCATTTATTTGCCACAGGTTTCAAGGTTATTTTTTGAAAATTATATGGGGCAGAAAGCTGTTAGTCTCCGTTTACATCAGTGCATTGTGCAAACGGTTCTTGAAGATACCACACAGGAAAAAGTCCGTCAACACTTTTTCCTGTTAGGGCTCCTGAAAGACCGTATGTTCCAGAGGAATATCGTCAATACTCAACTCAAGCAAGCCATTGTTGAGGAAGTTGCAGTCATTGATGAGGGCTGGCTCGATGGATGCGACTACATTTATTTATATTTATAGACACTTTTAGTTATGTTTTCCCTGCTTCCGTATATAATATATACTGGGAGAGTTTCACGTATGAATGAATAATTGCATTGAATATTTTAGTCAATTTAATTTAAAAGTGTTTCGGACTGTGTGGGTACTCGATAGTGACGACGATCTTTGTGGTATAGCTCTTTCATGATTGTATTTGTTGCTCTTGAAGATTCTTGATGCAACCAATTTCTAACCCAAACTCTTCTTTTTCTTGGAACTACACGTTGGATGCATGTAATAAATTCGTCAGATAACAACATGGAAAAAGATTCTCAGTTTGCAGATCGGAATTTCTCGGCGCTCAGCCATATTGAAACACGAGTATACAACGCAAGACAGGCGAGCTGCTCGCACCTCACTGATCTCGTGTAAACAGCCGAGTTGCTAGCCACTTTTCAATGCGAGTTCGCAGGGACAGCTGCTGTCAACTGGCTGGTCAGCAACTCGCACCATGTAAACCAGCCTTAAGGGAGCGGTGGGGACAGTCCAGTAGTGGCCAACATTAACATATTGAATACATCTAAGCCTACTGGAACTGTTTATTTATTTACATTATATTTTTATAGAATCAGTAATATAACATATTCTTACTGATGTAATGTGTATAGTAATATTTAGAAATACATATGTATGTTGTACAATCAAGTAATTATTCTATTAAAATTATTTTAAGCTGAATAAAGTTAATAACATATATGTGACTGTTTTCACATTTAACTGATTATATAAAACAAAATCTGTCAAGCATATCAAAACTTATATATTTCTCGGATGGTGCAGCAAGTCAATACAAGAACAAAAAACTTATCGTATCATAAAAAAGATTTTGGGTTAGATACAGAATGCCTTTTTTGGATCTGCACATGGAAAAAACGCTTGCGACTGTATACTGTATAGGGGGGACAACGAAGCGACTAGTGGCTAAAGCCAGTCTTCAAAGACCACTTAATAGCCAAATCCTTAATGTAGAAGATATGTTCTCCTTTTGTAATGGACACCTACCAGGGGTAAATTACATCTTAGTGGCAAAAGAAGAGGTTTCAGAACACAAAACCCCTTTTTATGATAGATTTCAGAGATCCAAACAAATAAAACGAACTAGAAGTTTTCACAAATTCTCTCCTCAACCAACAGAAGGTATAATAATATGTTATATCACATCGACTTCAGAAACGTATGAAGTTCACTTAGCCTATGTCCTTTTGTAAAAAATGACATAATTGTTATGAATAGTATGCTTTGTTTTGTACTAACTGAGAATTTTTAATGAAATTTGTTTACCGTCATGTGATTTTTCTCTCATTTTAAAGGGCTGTTATTCCAAACACAGTGCAATACACAAGAATGTTTTTATTTATTATTAAACCTTATAAAACGGTGAATTAATTTTGAAAGTTTCAGATTTTTTGGCATGGTCCCATCAGAGATATTTGACATTAAACATCGTAAAAATAAGAAATTTTGATATTTCAATAGCCTGTCATCAATAGGGAGAAGGAGTAAGAAAGCTATATTTTTTGTTATAAACTCTTTGCATACAAGGTTATAACTAAAAAATAATGAATGAACAAATTAAGTACCCCTTCATGTCTAAAAAAATCATGAAAACGCCTCCAAATCGACTATCGTAAGTAAATTTTAAGATATTCTTTAAACGGAAATTAAGCGTAAACTCTATGCATTACATATCTAACAGATAGCTTGGAATGTGCTTAATCGAGTGGTTTTTATTTCAACTCTCTATGACAATTTCAAAGAAAGTTATTACGTTTAACGCAAACACATACCAATCTCAAAAATGTCGGATTCGCTGACACAAAACTGGGCGCCATTTCTGAACGGAGTAAAATAATTTAAAAAAAAATATGGTTTTGTACTCCCAGAACATAGGCAAATTCAATAACAAAAAATGATTTTTTTCTAAACTCGTCAAGCGACCAACTTATCCTTTTCTGGACCATTTCAGATGGATTTACCCTACTGGCGGGGTATGAGGAGCCAGGAATGAAATATTTGTCATGTGTGTGGGAAATGGTTAGTATTACTTATCATAAATTGCCATGATAATGACTGCATTCCTCAATAAGAGTAGAAAAAATTAATTTATCATAATTAATATTTCTCACGCCAACTACGCCATCTGTTATCAAGAAGCATAACTAAATGCAGGAGCCAGAGATCTCTCTCCTACAATGTCGCCCCCTGGAGATCTTCTCCCCTCACTAATCCATCGTTAACCAACTTCTCTACCGACAATTTGTTGTTGTTAGTTTGGTTGGTTTGGTTCGGTTGGTAACACTGGTAACACTGACATCATATCTGAAATTCGGTGATTGCGTTCAATTGCGTTTACATTTCTGTCGTTATTGTTGCGTGCGTTTCCTTTTGCCTAAAATGTAGAACATTGCCAAATGCTCCGAAAACGTATATTTAAAAACATGAAGGCCTGGCGTTCGATACCTAACAAACGTCGTCTTTTATTGGTATTTTATATCATCGTAACAATTTGTATGGTGGGTATACTTTGGAACTATGCATCTGACCACGATCAGAAAACTCAACTGTATGTATCTTGCACAATTGAAAATAATATTTCCTGAGACAAAATATTTTAGGCTTAGGATGGAGCAATTGATAAGAAGCGAAGACAATAATTTAGCGTGTAAACAACCAGTATTACCAGTGGATTCCCCCGAAATGATGAAATTTGTTAAAAATTCTTCGAAGATCACCTGTTCTGATAAAGATTGGGTCTCCTGCCAAGTATGTTACCTTCCTAAAACAGTAGACTATTTTTATACTGTATATTCGTGATCCTGCGCTTAGTCCGCTCCGCGGGCTTGTTTATTCTTATCAAGTCTGATCATTATGATCTTATTTTTATGTGAAATGAGGCAAAGCTCGTTTGAAAATGTTGGAACATACATTTGTTATCAGCAGCAAAAGGTTCAATGAAAAACAAATAATGAAAATTTGTGGTCTTGATAGTGATATACCGTATCTGTGGGAGCTTTAAGTAAACCGAAAATTTCAAAACTTCAGCGTAAAATTTGACCGGAGCTCTAGCTGCAAGTCTGTATATGTTTCTATAAATAAATAAATAAATAAACTGTTTATTCAATAGACATATTTATTACATATATATTTTGTTACACATATCGTCGCCGAAGGATCAGACTATTCTGTCCACTTTATTCGAAAATTGATTTTATTATGTCATTTTATTCACACTCCATAGCTCTACATTAGAGTATAATCAAAACTTATATCTATATATTGGTTACGTGGATGTAGAGAAGCTGTTTTATTCTATGTCCATCGTTCAACTTAATATTTAGGATCAGAATATTCTACGTCCAATCAACCAATGAGATTACAGTACAGTGGGTGTATGCCTGCTATCCTTGTTCTAAAACGTCAAGGTGGTTAGTTTTCGCTTAAATCATATCCAATCACTAATATGAATGAATGTCCATTGTGCAAGGGAGTAAACAAAACTAGAAGTGAATAAAAGCCTCCTTGTCCTTGCAAAGTGTATTTTAATGTGCTATATACATGTTTTGGTGGGCACCACCATCATCAGTATTATAATGTCAAAAATCTGATATTCAGCTCAACATCAACGTTGAAAAATATCAAAAATATCACTAATACAATATAAAAAGGACTGAAATAGAAACCGAATGGTTTGAAGTTTATGGTTCTCAATATTTACCATGTAACAAAAGTACGCTTACTGCAAATATAAGGTATGATCAGTTTGAGATAATCTATATTATGCAAAAAAATATTTTAATATTTTACTTCCAGTACAACCTCGATAATCAGAACTAATGCGGACCGACGGGTGTTCGGATTGGCCATTTGCTCAGATTAAATAAACCTCGAAAAACCGAACTAATGCGTACTAAAGGGTGTCCGGATTGTTTGGCTTAAAGAAAACCACAAAATTTCAGCTCCAAATTGATTCTTATCTAAAAATAATACAATATGTCAAAATCGTTTTTTTTTTTATTTTTTTATTACCAGTCTAAACCCAAAACTATACTGAACGACGAAAAAGTGTCCCACCTAATACTTTGGTAAACATTTATTATTTGGTAATTATTGTAATTTTTTTACAGAGCACTTCTGAACGTGACAAAGTTAATTAATTACTAAATTCAGTATTCCAAACTTAAACCATTGAATTCAACATTGCAATTGCATGTGACACATAATTCAAATCGGCAAAGAATTAACAAAAGTTATTGCAGGCCAAATGTTTAGCAAAATAATTAGGAGACCAGCCTTTGTGCGTTTCTGTATTATTTTGTACTTAAATGATTCAGACCGTGTAACTTTGTATCATTTTTCCAGTAATTTTCTCATGAATGACTTGGACTTTTCTCAAAGAATGCTGCCAGACACTGGTCTGTTACGTGACCTCTCCTGAAGAAACCAGATGTACAGCACAGTCTTGACTTCAGGATTGCCAGCTGATTTTAGGGTTTTATGCGTTTTTGGAAGAGTGTCGGTGGACGTGGCAAATGTAACAAACTTTTCCCTATTCATCTTAATATCACTTATAACTTTCCTACGTCGAATAACAGTGTTTTTTTTTCAGTGTTTAATTTCAACCATTTCTTGAATTGTTAGTGTTTTGTGTTTTCTTTTTCTCGGCATAATGAATATAACGATGTGACGGGAGCGAAAACGAATTCAGTACGTATCAGATTGAACTACGTAACGCGACATGTGGCAGACAAGTGGGGGTGTGGTATGCATTATGTACGCTGTTCGGAGTAACGAGGCAGTACATTCAAATTTGTTCGAATTACTGGAGCTTTCTAGGCGTTCGGATTACTGTAGGTTCGGATTATCGTGGGTTCGGATTATCGAGGTTGCACTGTATTTATTGACAGCGTTAATAATACACACGGATATTCGAATAATGATGCATATTACCACCACAACATCCCAGAAAATGACAACTTGTGAGTATAGGTATGTTTTGGTATGTCTTGTATTACTCCATATTTTAAAATTATATGATTTGATCTAGGTTTGATCATGATAAAACTGCACAACCAACTAAAAAGACAATAGGAAAAAGAAAGACCCACCCTAAACTAAGGAAACAACAACAGAAAGACCCATCGACAAAACTGCCAAGAATACATAAATTGCAAAGGTGAAAATGCTCAAGAAAGAAAACCAAAAGAAACCTGTGAAATTGTCTTTATAAATGCCACAATAATTTTTCTGGAGAGATTTCTCACGTCCGTAAGGAATTTTGAGAAAACCATTTTTAATTAAAAACTACAATAAGAATGACAACACAACGTGAGGGAAATCATGGAGAAAGAAATTATTTTTTATATAAAAGAGAATAAAAGATTTATTTGGGTGTTCGTAAAACTCAAAACTCCTACCAAGGACAAAAGGGACAGTTGACAAATAAACAACACTCTGCAGAAATTTGACAAAACCATCCCATTATTGTAGGAAAGAATCATCAAAGAAATACAGTAGAACTTGATTGTCCGTGCGTGTTTAATCCGTGTGGCTCATTTTCTGTGCACACCATTTACGATAGCTACTGTGCGCGAATTATCCGTGGCTGGTCAGAGCTGGGTGATGGCATGTATTTATTTTTAGTATATGTATTGTCAACTAAGTAGCACACATAAACAGCAACGTACCTGTGCTAATAAATAGCATAAACGCCTTCTAATTTGAAAATAATTTAAAATAATAAAGGTTACAACTAAATAATAGGGATAACAAGCACCTTTTTTGTCAATAAAGTCTTGTTTGGTAAAGAAGTGTTTAAGCTAGTGATAGGCATAATCGTATTATTTTAAGAGTCGATTATCGGTATTCGAGTGATTCGCATAATCGTATTATCTGGTTCTCGAGTTGTTCTCTGTTAATAATCGATTCTTAATAATTATTATCATTATCAATTAAGAATAATCAATTATGAACAGGGGAGAGTCAATGCTGTAAAAGCATATTTTAGGTTGGCTTGGGCGATAATGTTGGTGACAGGGGGGCTAAAACTCATGTAAATGTATGAAAAGTGACTATTAAAAACTTATTAAGAATCCATTATTCAAAATCGATTATTAAGAAACTATTATTAAGAATCGATTATTAGGAGTCGATTATTAAGAATCGATTATTAGGAATTATTTATTAAGAATCGATTACAGTAGTCGATAAAAATAACTTTTTGTCTACTACCAGAACAAAACGTATATTTTTTAAATCCGTATACTCGCTGAACGAAGTTGAAAAAAAGAAATACCGGATTAGCTAAAACTTTTTTTATTATTAACAAAACAAGAAATTACTAAATTACAGAAAACATTTAGTACTTCAGTCTTATGACATTCTGAAAGGTAAGGTTTTTAAGTATTTTTTTTAATTATCAGTAGATTCCGGTGCGTCCCTGACGACATTCCAGCAATAGTCAGCAAGCATTGGAGGTTCCCATTTTCCTTGGTAACGCCGCTCAAATGCGGCAATATCCGGTTGGAAGCGTTCTCCATGCTCGTCGCTTACTGCTCCCATATTCTCGGGAAAGATGAGAATGCAGGAAATGTATTTTAACGACATGTTACAACAACCCATCTTCTGATATGCACGTAGTAATCTATGAACTATTTCAGCATAGTTAGGACACTTATTATTCCCGAGAAAATGTTTGGTTACCTATGAATGATAGCCAGGTGTCTCTTCCTACATCGTTTAAGCACGTTAAAATTCCGGATCGTTGATAAGTTTCTTTACATCTGGGTTTACAAAAATACCTTCTTTTAGTTTCGCTTCACTCAGAGAAGGAAACCTTTTCTTTAACTAAAGAAAACCAGGCGAACTTTTGTCCATAGCTTGAACAAAGTTTTTAATCAACCCCAGTTTAATATACAGAGGTCGTAGTACCATTTTTTTTGGTTCCACAAGTGGTTCATATTTAATGTTTTTCTGTCGTGGTATGTATAAGATTCTTTCCGGTTATTTTTCTCGAACAAAGTGCTCTGTACGGGCCCGACTGTCCTATTCACTCATAAAACAGCAGAACTTAGTGTACCGAAGTTGCACTCCCAAGAGCAGCGCAACAACTTCTAAATCGTAACGTATAGTTTCACGGGTACTGTCGTACTGTGTGCACGTGTGTAGCTGTGTTCCTCAGTGCTTACGTTGTGAGCTATCTCTGAAATAAGAAAATGCTACCTGATCTAAGATCTAACGGCGATAGGTCCCTAGAAGTGGTGAACTTTTTAAAAAGCGACGAATTTTCCACTTTAATAAGGGATATCGTAATTAAAGAAACTGACCAACTTCACCAGTCAATCACCCTGTTGAGGGAAGAAGTAACGACTTTAAAAGAATCGAATATCCAGCTCATCCATCTACTGGAATCTAATAGGACTCCTGCTTCCAAAACCCCTATTAATAATGCGCATCCTATAAGTAAAGAAGTGTTAAAAGCTGCAAAACTGTCACATTCCGAAACCCTAAAAGGAGTTGGCATTACTGCCCCTAAAAAACAACACCATACATGTGCGAGTGCTAGTGTCAACGTACCACCGACAACACGTGATAATACCAGAACGAATGCCTCTGCTGAAGAATGGAAAACTGTACCTGAAAGAAGACGATCTAGACAAACTGAAGTGATCCGTGGTAGTGCCGTGAGTGCAGAGATTAAAGGTGCAATTAAATATTCGCATCTTCACGTGTATAATATATTGTGAATAGTTGAAGTTGAAACAAAGTTGCATCTTAAGTAGTTATGCACCGTTGTCAACATGGAAACAGGTACAAGAAAATAAACTTGAAGATAGTTTTCTTAGTTATTGTTTGTTCTTCTTTTACTATAATCTTCCTTTTTAAATGTTTTAAAGAATACTAATTGAAATAAAGAACATAACTTGTCATAGGTCCCAATAGCATACATAGTTACTTGTGCATTGTGGTAGATACAGGAACAAGAATGAAAATATACCTGAAGAATCTTTTATTTTAAAAAACTATCCAAAACACACGTTCTATCCGACCGTTTTTTTTCACTAATTTTCAATAATTGATTTTTACTTTATCATACGCAGTATGATGTGATGAAGTATTGTAATCGTGCCGAAAAAAAATATTGAGATTTTAGCGGAAATAGGTCTTTTTGGGTCCCTTGATAATTTTTGACCAAGGTACAAAAAAATGTCTGTGTGTGTGTATGTATGTATGTCTGTGTGTATGTGTGTACCCGTTTTTTGTGGAGACGATTGCGGAGAAACTGCTAAAGGTATCGGGACGAAAGCTCATATTTAGAAGTTTTATGATTAAACTTAGAGCTGAAAAGCTTTTGGTTCAAAAGGGTCCAAAGGAACTGGCTCTTTCCTCTAAGCATGTTTCAAGGATTTTGCAAATGAGCTGCCATTTCTGTAATTTCGTGAAAATAGTTAAATAATAAATTAAAGTAGAGGAAATTTTGAATAATTCATGCCTATGGTATTTTTTGGTAAAATTAATAGTTTAGCTTCAAGAGCAAATTCTATTTGATCGAGATCGGTCGCATCTGCATTGATATGAAACTACATAGTAGCCTGGATTTGAAGAAATATTTTTTTGCACTGTCACCACAGAAATGTCTATGGCTGTCACACTCGAAAACAGCTGAATTCATCAGAGGTTGGAGAATCGCTAGGGAACGTTGCCGCTCTAGTGCGGCAATGTACAAAATTCAAATAAAATAAGATCACCAATTTGATTGTTTGTTGATAAAAAATATCAACCCGTTGTTATATCTAATTGTAAAAACGATAAATTTAGAAAATTGTAAATGGAATATAGCGATGAGTGTAGTTATATTTTAGTATGTTGGTACGGATGTGACATCATGAACGAATATAAATCTGTCAGAATTAGAATTAGCTTTTTAAACTTGACGTTTCGTAGAAGCGGTATCAACCTAACATTTCCTATACATAAATAACACCATTTTTGATTTTTTTAAGATCGTATTTCTCAAAAAGCAACACAAAAAGGTTGATGTCACTCCTGCCGAAAACTACATGGCGCGACTCGCTCACATGCGACGGCGACGCTCCGCCATCGGTGACGCGCGGTCACGCGCCGCATCACCGCTCGTCGCGCTATTCCGTACTTTCGGCACGTGTGAGATAAATAACTATTATTCTGATGACAGTAGGTAGTGTCAAATGCTGATGCTTTGACAATACCTGCTATTGATACTATTGACTATTAAAATATCTGGCAAATCCTGGCTAACTAGTTTAATTTTAATGCAGACACGATTTATGCAGCTAAACTATTAATTTTATATTTTGTATGATAGTCATGTGCCAGGCCACATCAGATTTTTTTTTCTTAAATTGTCGTTGGATTTTCTGTTTACTATTTATTCATAGTGAAAGCCTTTTTATATATTAAATATGTGTTTTCAACACTTCAGTGTACAGTAATATCGACAACCAGAGACGGTTTTTCGTATCTTCCGAAAAACGGCGGACGAATTTTCGGCTGGTCCTGGCTGTGAACCCGGGACCTACCTCCTAGTCAGTAGGCCAACGCTCTACCACTAGACCACTAGCCATTCGCCATTCTGGACATATAAATACCATTTTCTAAAGTCGGGACAAAATTCGGGACGCTTTATCGTTCGGGAGAAATGGCCAAGTTGAGGACTGCCCGCTCAACAGTTGGTCATTCTACTTTATACACATGATTTCAATGAAAGTGTTAAAGGTTAAACTATTTATTGTAAATTATCAATTGCTGCTAAGAGTCGCGAAGACATTACGGAGAGTGCTTTGTGTAGTCATTTCGAATGCTGTGCAGTCGAACTGATTGCATCTAAAACTGTTGTAGTTGTGATTTATCGCTCACCAGGATCAGATTTTAATGTTTTTTTTTATCAGAGATTGTCAATATTAGTTGATTTGCTAAATTCTGAGAATAAGGGTATTGTTATTGCTGGTGATTTCAACATAAACTTTTGTGAAGATAACATGAATACTAGAATGATGACAGATTTGTTAAATACTGTAAATGTGCATATAACATTAAATGTCCCAACGCGTGTGACGAATTTGTCAGCTACATGTATTGATAACGTATTTGTAAACTTTGCTTATGACGATTACCTCGTAAACTGTATTGATCTTGACTTATCAGATGACTATTCTCAGTTACTCCAATTAACGTTGCCTAAAAAATACAACTCCTCTCATGGATGTGTGTGGAGACGTCGATATTGTGCAGATTCTGTCTCAATGTTCGTTAATTATTTAGAGGCGAGACTTGGTTGACGGTGTATGAACCGGTGTGCGCGGACATTGCTTTTTCGGTATTTTTTGAGATGTTTCTGTACTATATGGATCTCTGTTTCCCATACGTAAAGTCCAAGGTGAAAGGTGGTACCAGATCATATTGGGTGTCGCCAGATATAGTGAAGCTGAGAGAGCACGTTTTATCTCTAAAGCACTTAAGTAATAGGTATCCTATTTTAACTAATGAGTACTTGCGACAAAAGCAATTATATCAACAAAATATGAAACTCAACGAAATTGAGGTTAACGATACTTATATTTTGTCTTCAGATAATAAAACAAAAGCAGTGTGGAATCTTATCCGTGAGAAACGCCAAAATTTTTCGAAGCTCTCAACTTTGCCAGAGAATGAGAATCCTGATCAATTATGTAATATGTTTGGTACTCATTTCACTTCTTTGGTTGATAAACTGTTGACGAACACCTACGATACTGTCACGTTAAATTTGACCTACTTAATTATATATGGGGCTACTCGCTTGACTAGCTAAATATCTATGTTGCGGAGGTACCGCAAACTACTAAATATATTTTAATATTAATAAATAATATTACACTTACCGTTAATCTATTACTCTAACGCCTCACAGCCACTGGAACTCTGTCGGGGACAAGTGAAGTAATACCATAAAGTTGTTATAATCTACATCTTTATTTGGGACCACCTGTCCCCTTAAGCTGCTACATTACGATTAAACTATTCTATCTTTAGCACAGCGCTCGCTGGTTTCTCCCATCCGGTCATTTTGTCATGTATTGCATTTCTAAAAATGCATACATGCAAAACAATATGCGGATTGACCAGCACACGCTCCATTAAAGCGTAAACAAGAACTTTTCGTGGCATTATATCCAATTGGTAAGAGCCCGATGCGTAAAACCGGTCAGTATCTAAGGCAGTAATTAGTGCGGTCAGTATCTAAATTTTATAACAATGTTATAATTACACTTTATTATACATATTACCCCATTAGTGTTCTTACCCTCGTTTCAAGATCCAAGGTAGTATCTTTAGCCTGATCCTTCAGAATGGTCGCAATAGTTCGACAAGATTCCTAAACAATTCCTTGCTTAATCGGAACATTCGAACAAATTGGGTATCTGTGAGCACTTCAAGAGATGTAGCTACGTCATTCCTATCAATTTGTCGCCTATTTGCGGCTTCACGCTCTTCGATAAGCTGAATTTGCGGGAGCTCGTCCATTTTACTGCAAATTTAATAATAAATAACTTGTAGTTACAGATACTTACCAAGTGTGGGTAGCCCCAAGTGAGTCTTCAAGACTTCGCTAGTATATTTAATCCAAACAAGTTGATTATGCTTCAAGCGCCGTAATATAGCATGCAAAGCGTAACCAAACCTGTATAGGTTAGTTTTGTCAAACTGTTGCTAAGAACAATAATAAACACGCCACGCGCCCTATCGGGCATCGGCAGAACATGCAAACTTTCTCATAAATACGTGCGTGCCAAACAGAGCGCTGGTATCCCCACTCTCCTCACAATTCGAACACATTCAAAAAGATGACGAGAATAGGGTCCCTGGAGAGAAGGCTTGTAAGATTTCCTGATTTTTGGGCACAGTATCGTAAAGTAATGAGCGATTATTTGAGAGATGGGTATATGTCGGAGGTTCTTGGGGATAAGTTTTCTTTGCCGTGTTATTTTATCCCTCATCACGGTATATATAAACCGGATAGTTCATCTACACCGCTCCGATGTGTCATGGACGCCAGCGCTAAAACGACCACCAGTGTATGGTTGAATGACTTACTGTTTACTGGAAATAAGTTGCAATCAGATGTTATAGAAATATTCTTAATTTTCGACTCTTTAAGATTGCTTTTACCGCTGATATACGAAAGATGTATTTGCAGATTCTGATTTCTGAGAGACATAGACAATTTCAGCGTTTGTTATGGAGATTTTCACCAGATGATCCGGTTAAGATCTTCCAATTAAACACCGTGTCATGTCGTTCGGTGTAAGGTCGTCTCCTTTTCTGGCCCAGCGAACAATTAGGCAGTTGGCATTCGATGAGAAGCAAACTTATCCCTTAGCGGCGTCTTTTGCTGGTCGAGATTTTTATATGGACGATTTGGTGGTAAGTGATAAGTTGCAATCAGATGTTATAGAAATATTCTTAATTTTCTACTCTTTAAGATTGCTTTTACCGCTGATATACGAAAGATGTATTTGCAGATTCTGATTGCTGAGAGACATAGAAAATTCCAGCGTTTGTTATGGAGATTTTCACCAGATGATCCGGTTAAGATCTTCCAATTAAACACCGTGTCATGTCGTTCGGTGTCCTTTTCTGGCCCAGCGAACAATTAGGCAGTTGGAATTCGATGAGAAGCAAACTTATCCCTTAGCGGCGTCTTTTGCTGGTCGAGATTTTTATATGGACGATTTGGTGTCGACCGTCGCTGATGTGGCTGAGGCTAAGGTTGTGCACGCTCAGTTGGTTGATCTGTTTGCTACTTCGGGGTTTGATTTGGTAAAATGGGCGATAAATTCTGAGAAATTACTGCGGGAAATTCCAATGTCCCATCGTTCCCCTCAGGTTGTTAGTTTCGAAGCCGATAGTTTGAAAATCCTAGGGTTACAATGGCATCCTGAGTCTGATGTTTTTACATTTTCTGTTAATGCTGACCACCAAGAGAAATGTGCTTTCTTGCTTGGCTCGCCTATTCGACCCTTTGGGGTTGTTAGCTCCGGTTACCTTGTTTGTTAAGCTATTAATTAAACAACTTTGAATATTGCATCTAGGTTGGGATGAAGTACCTCCCTCTCAATTGGTTGAGCAGTGGGAAAGGTTTCAAAGTGAATTATCGTTGTTTGAGAAATTTGAAGTGCCGCGTCATTTAGGAATGTTGAAAGACGGTGTTGCTACATTGATTGGTTTTTGCGACGCTTGTCTGACGTCTTATGGGGCAGTTGTGTTTATTCGTACCATGACGGTTGCCGGGGTAGTAACGGTTCGTCTGCTGTCAATTCTGCAACTATGCGCTGCCCTGCTTTTAACCAAGTTGCTACATTTTGTAAAAGATATCTTGAGTTGTAGGGTTACCATTGATAGATGTTGGACCTTCTCGGATTTTCAGGTAGCTTTGACCTGGATATTGGGGCCGTCCTGCAGATGGCAAACCTTCGTGGCAAATAAGGTTTCCAAAATTCAGGATTTCACAGAGTCTTCTGATTAGCATCATATTGAAGGTAAGTTAACTATTAGTGACTGTTTGTCACGAGGGATATCTCCTTCAAAATTTGTTTCGACAGGAGATTGGATTTTCGGCCCCTAGTGGCTTCAGTCGACGCTCTTGGACTGGCCGATAAATTCGATTGCGATGGCTCAGGTGGACGCACCTGAACATAGTACATTTTCGTTCGTGGCCACTCCTACGGAGCCCTCAGTGTTGTGTGAAATGATACAAAATACAAAATGTCTTGAGGTTTGCTAAAAGTCTTCAGTCATCGGGAGCCATCGAGGGCAATGATTTGGATAGGGCCGAATTGGTATTAATTAGGGTTGTGCAACAAGAACACTTTAAAAAGGAAAGTTTGTTACTAGAAAACGGTCAACTGCGTTTATCCAATTTGCGGTTTTTGTGTCCTTTTCTTAAGGACGGTTTAATTAGAGTTGGTGGTGTTGGTGTTTCCTGGTAGCGATGGAGTTGTACGAGTTGTGCGTACAAAAACGGTACCTATAAGAGACCGGTAGTCCGTTTGTGCCCCCTGCGCTCCAGATAATTTGTTGTGTATATGGTTTGTTGTTTTTGCCTCTTCCTTATGGTTCTAAAATATGTTTTATTGTGGGGGGGGGGGGAATGTTTGCGCGCGAATACACGATTGTTTACGTGAAGGTATAGTTGCTCCGTTAGCCGTTGGCGTTGTGTCCGTCACTGGAACTAAGCGGGTGTTTTTTCTGGGCTCACAGCTGGTGCGTTTTCGACAGACTCGTTGGCTGGCTAGAGTTTTGTTAGATCTTGTGTCGATTAGACGTATTTGCCTGGCATACGTTGTATTAGTTGGTATTTCGTGATTAGTGCTTAATCATTGTTCGTATAGTGTCTAAAATAGTAAAGGGTTCTGACGATCTAGAGCATAAGGTCTCTGGTTCGTCATCCATTCACCAGAAGATAATCTACAGTCCACGTGTTGTATAAATTAGTAATTGGTATTTTTTGGCCGAAACAGTAGCTGTAGAATGTTTTTGTTTCAAATGTCTAGCTACATTTGGTTTTGAATAAAAAATTAAGTCGATATCTTAATATTTCAGTGTTTTACGGAAATCTTCAAAATGAAAAATGATAGCTTAAAGTTCTTTTCACATAATTAATCAACACAAGAATAGAAAACTTTGCCAAATTTAAACTTAGGCTCTATCTCCACTAATAAGCGAGATCCACATGGTGAGCCTCGAAATTGAATCACCCGGTACCTATAGTAGCCACAATTTTTAAATTTATATAAAATTAATGACGCAAAATAGAAAAATAGTATATTACACTCGTTTTATAAGACGTATTGGCGCACTTGTTCCATTTTGGCACTCCTCGCTACACTCGTAGCGCCCAAAACAACTCGTGCGCCAATTTGACGTCTTATAAAGTTGTATAATAATATACTATTATGTCGTTTATCGTAATAAAAATGTATTAATATTTAAAAAATGGGAGCCTTTATTAATGTAATGTAATATAAGGTGAAAACACCTTCACCTTCATTTGATTGGTAAATTTTTATGTTTAGATTTGTTAATATTTACTATAATAAAATTTAGTTTCATAAAGTAACATAAAATTATATTAAAGAATATTTTGACAACTTACATTATATTTTTAATACCACACATTGAATTGTTTTGTAAATTGTTACGTTTTTTTTTGGTAATTTTATTATAATAAAAATATAACAAAAATTTGTAGGTATGTAAATTGTTTGTCATATGAAATAACATAAATGAGTAGTTACATTTATAATTAAATGATGTTTTATACAAAGAAGTGTTGGACATTAAATAAATCACTTCCCGTTACGGCCGTCAGCATGTACAAAATTATTACCACCTTGCTTTTTTTCCAACGTGCTTAACTGTAAATTTGATATTCTATAATTTGCAAAACAACCACAAGAAACATATTACGGGAATCTTTGAATAGGACTTTTTTCCATAAAATTACTTTAAAATGCAATTTGAGAGAACAACGCGCTCATCCGAACAATTTACCGAACTGGAAGTAGAATACTGTGTTCCTGAGGCGATGATATGTGAAATTGTAATTACTACAATCTTATAAATTTGGTAATGGGAAAACACCCAATAAGTATATTTGTTCTATTTAATGCTGTATAATGTTTGCAGCATATTAAATTAGCGAACTAACAACTAATTCTTCGCTGTAAAAAGACATCCCATTTTTGGCATCGTGTAGTATTTTCCTTTGACGGCCAAATACTATATTAAAGTGGTGCTTCGGTCGGTGCCGGATCTTAAGAAATCGGTTTAAGCCATGGGCGCCCCTACGTATGTGCAGGGGGATGAGTGGGCTTAACCCCTCGGATTTCTAAGGAACTTATAGGCGTGATGTCGCCGCTGCTCTTTTTTGTTCTTTGTCGCTTGTCGAGACTGGCAAGGTCACATGGTTAGAATTTTATTGGTTTGTCTGTCTCAAGCTAATGCCCTCTTGTAAAGCATGAGAGACACAAGATAACTTGCCAAGTTGACAGTGCCTAATTTTTTATGTGTATAAAAAATTAGGATCAAAAGGATCATATTCGTGCTTCCACCGCCTCGTACTTAGAAGTGTGTTAAATTTTTTTTAAAAAAAATGTGCGTAAAATAGAAGTGGGTAAGATTTCAGGTGGAAATTCGAAAAGTAAAATATGCTACATGTATCAAAACAATTTTTTTCCAGAAGATTTGCGACTTGGAAGAATAAATAAATAAATAGATAAGCCACTCAGTGAACATCAGTGAACCGATGACCAATGAATAAATGAATAAACTAATGAATGCACCAAAGTAAATAATTGAATAAATGAAGAAATGCATAAATAATTAAGCAAATAAATGAATAAATGAATAAATGAGTAAATGAATAAATGAATAAATGAATAAATGAATAAATGAATAAATGAATAAATGAATAAATGAATAAATGAATAAATGAATAAATGAATAAATGAATAAATGAATAAATGAATAAATGAATAAATGAATAAATGAATAAATGAATAAATGAATAAATGAATAAATGAATAAATGAATAAATGAATAAATGAATAAATGAATAAATGAATAAATGAATAAATGAATAAATGAATAAATGAATAAATGAATAAATGAATAAATGAATAAATGAATAAATGAATAAATGAATAAATGAATAAATGAATAAATGAATAAATGAATAAATGAATAAATGAATAAATGAATAAATGAATAAATGAATAAATGAATAAATGAATAAATGAATAAATGAATAAATGAATAAATGAATAAATGAATAAATGAATAAATGAATAAATGAATAAATGAATAAATGAATAAATGAATAAATGAATAAATGAATAAATGAATAAATGAATAAATGAATAAATGAATAAATGAATAAATGAATAAATGAATAAATGAATAAATGAATAAATGAATAAATGAATAAATGAATAAATGAATAAATGAATAAATGAATAAATGAATAAATGAATAAATGAATAAATGAATAAATGAATAAATGAATAAATGAATAAATGAATAAATGAATAAATGAATAAATGAATAAATGAATAAATGAATAAATGAATAAATGAATAAATGAATAAATGAATAAATGAATAAATGAATAAATGAATAAATGAATAAATGAATAAATGAATAAATGAATAAATGAATAAATGAATAAATGAATAAATGAATAAATGAATAAATGAATAAATGAATAAATGAATAAATGAATAAATGAATAAATGAATAAATGAATAAATGAATAAATGAATAAATGAATAAATGAATAAATGAATAAATGAATAAATGAATAAATGAATAAATGAATAAATGAATAAATGAATAAATGAATAAATGAATAAATGAATAAATGAATAAATGAATAAATGAATAAATGAATAAATGAATAAATGAATAAATGAATAAATGAATAAATGAATAAATGAATAAATGAATAAATGAATAAATGAATGAATGAATGAATGAATGAATGAATGAATGAATGAATGAATGAATGAATGAATGAATGAATGAATGAATGAATGAATGAATGAATGAATCAATGAATAAACGAATAAACGAATGAACGAATGAACGAATGAACGAATGAACGAATGAACGAATGAACGAATGAACGAATGAACGAATGAACGAATGAACGAATGAACGAATGAACGAATGAACGAATGAACGAATGAACGAATGAACGAATGAACGAATGAATGAATGAATAAAGGAATAAACGAATAAACGAATAAACGAATAAACGAATAAACGAATAAACGAACAAACGAACAAACGAACAAGCGAACAAGCGAACAAGCGAACAAGCGAACAAACGAACAAAAGAATAAAAGAATAAAGGAATAAAGGAAGAAACGAACAAACGAACAAACGAATAAACGAGTAAACGAGTAACTGAGTCAGTAAATGAGTAAATGAGTAAATGAGTAGATGAGTAGATGAATATTAATTTTTTTTTAAATGTGCGTAAAATAGAAGTGGGTAAGATTTCAGGTGGAAATTCGAAAAGTAAAATATGCTACATGTATCAAAACATTTTTTTTCCAGAAGATTTGCGACTTGGAAGAATAAATAAATAAATAGATAAGCCACTCAGTGAACATCAGTGAACCGATGACCAATGAATAAATGAATAAACTAATGAATGCACCAAAGTAAATAATTGAATAAATGAAGAAATGCATAAATAATTAAGCAAATAAATGAATAAATGAATAAATGAATAAATGAATAAATGAATAAATGAATAAATGAATAAATGAATAAATGAATAAATGAATAAATGAATAAATGAATAAATGAATAAATGAATAAATGAATAAATGAATAAATGAATAAATGAATAAATGAATAAATGAATAAATGAATAAATGAATAAATGAATAAATGAATAAATGAATAAATGAATAAATGAATAAATGAATAAATGAATAAATGAATAAATGAATAAATGAATAAATGAATAAATGAATAAATGAATAAATGAATAAATGAATAAATGAATAAATGAATAAATGAATAAATGAATAAATGAATAAATGAATAAATGAATAAATGAATAAATGAATAAATGAATAAATGAATAAATGAATAAATGAATAAATGAATAAATGAATAAATGAATAAATGAATAAATGAATAAATGAATAAATGAATAAATGAATAAATGAATAAATGAATAAATGAATAAATGAATAAATGAATAAATGAATAAATGAATAAATGAATAAATGAATAAATGAATAAATGAATAAATGAATAAATGAATAAATGAATAAATGAATAAATGAATAAATGAATAAATGAATAAATGAATAAATGAATAAATGAATAAATGAATAAATGAATAAATGAATAAATGAATAAATGAATAAATGAATAAATGAATAAATGAATAAATGAATAAATGAATAAATGAATAAATGAATAAATGAATAAATGAATAAATGAATAAATGAATAAATGAATAAATGAATAAATGAATAAATGAATAAATGAATAAATGAATAAATGAATAAATGAATAAATGAATAAATGAATAAATGAATAAATGAATAAATGAATAAATGAATAAATGAATAAATGAATAAATGAATAAATGAATAAATGAATAAATGAATAAATGAATAAATGAATAAATGAATAAATGAATAAATGAATAAATGAATAAATGAATAAATGAATAAATGAATAAATGAATAAATGAATAAATGAATAAATGAATAAATGAATAAATGAATAAATGAATAAATGAATAAATGAATAAATGAATAAATGAATAAATGAATAAATGAATAAATGAATAAATGAATAAATGAATAAATGAATAAATGAATAAATGAATAAATGAATAAATGAATAAATGAATAAATGAATAAATGAATAAATGAATAAATGAATAAATGAATAAATGAATAAATGAATAAATGAATAAATGAATAAATGAATAAATGAATAAATGAATAAATGAATAAATGAATAAATGAATAAATGAATAAATGAATAAATGAATAAATGAATAAATGAATAAATGAATAAATGAATAAATGAATAAATGAATAAATGAATAAATGAATAAATGAATAAATGAATAAATGAATAAATGAATAAATGAATAAATGAATAAATGAATAAATGAATAAATGAATAAATGAATAAATGAATAAATGAATAAATGAATAAATGAATAAATGAATAAATGAATAAATGAATAAATGAATAAATGAATAAATGAATAAATGAATAAATGAATAAATGAATAAATGAATAAATGAATAAATGAATAAATGAATAAATGAATAAATGAATAAATGAATAAATGAATAAATGAATAAATGAATAAATGAATAAATGAATAAATGAATAAATGAATAAATGAATAAATGAATAAATGAATAAATGAATAAATGAATAAATGAATAAATGAATAAATGAATAAATGAATAAATGAATAAATGAATAAATGAATAAATGAATAAATGAATAAATGAATAAATGAATAAATGAATAAATGAATAAATGAATAAATGAATAAATGAATAAATGAATAAATGAATAAATGAATAAATGAATAAATGAATAAATGAATAAATGAATAAATGAATAAATGAATAAATGAATAAATGAATAAATGAATAAATGAATAAATGAATAAATGAATAAATGAATAAATGAATAAATGAATAAATGAATAAATGAATAAATGAATAAATGAATAAATGAATAAATGAATAAATGAATAAATGAATAAATGAATAAATGAATAAATGAATAAATGAATAAATGAATAAATGAATAAATGAATAAATGAATAAATGAATAAATGAATAAATGAATAAATGAATAAATGAATAAATGAATAAATGAATAAATGAATAAATGAATAAATGAATAAATGAATAAATGAATAAATGAATAAATGAATAAATGAATAAATGAATAAATGAATAAATGAATAAATGAATAAATGAATAAATGAATAAATGAATAAATGAATAAATGAATAAATGAATAAATGAATAAATGAATAAATGAATAAATGAATAAATGAATAAATGAATAAATGAATAAATGAATAAATGAATAAATGAATAAATGAATAAATGAATAAATGAATAAATGAATAAATGAATAAATGAATAAATGAATAAATGAATAAATGAATAAATGAATAAATGAATAAATGAATAAATGAATAAATGAATAAATGAATAAATGAATAAATGAATAAATGAATAAATGAATAAATGAATAAATGAATAAATGAATAAATGAATAAATGAATAAATGAATAAATGAATAAATGAATAAATGAATAAATGAATAAATGAATAAATGAATAAATGAATAAATGAATAAATGAATAAATGAATAAATGAATAAATGAATAAATGAATAAATGAATAAATGAATAAATGAATAAATGAATAAATGAATAAATGAATAAATGAATAAATGAATAAATGAATAAATGAATAAATGAATAAATGAATAAATGAATAAATGAATAAATGAATAAATGAATAAATGAATAAATGAATAAATGAATAAATGAATAAATGAATAAATGAATAAATGAATAAATGAATAAATGAATAAATGAATAAATGAATAAATGAATAAATGAATAAATGAATAAATGAATAAATGAATAAATGAATAAATGAATAAATGAATAAATGAATAAATGAATAAATGAATAAATGAATAAATGAATAAATGAATAAATGAATAAATGAATAAATGAATAAATGAATAAATGAATAAATGAATAAATGAATAAATGAATAAATGAATAAATGAATAAATGAATAAATGAATAAATGAATAAATGAATAAATGAATAAATGAATAAATGAATAAATGAATAAATGAATAAATGAATAAATGAATAAATGAATAAATGAATAAATGAATAAATGAATAAATGAATAAATGAATAAATGAATAAATGAATAAATGAATAAATGAATAAATGAATAAATGAATAAATGAATAAATGAATAAATGAATAAATGAATAAATGAATAAATGAATAAATGAATAAATGAATAAATGAATAAATGAATAAATGAATAAATGAATAAATGAATAAATGAATAAATGAATAAATGAATAAATGAATAAATGAATAAATGAATAAATGAATAAATGAATAAATGAATAAATGAATAAATGAATAAATGAATAAATGAATAAATGAATAAATGAATAAATGAATAAATGAATAAATGAATAAATGAATAAATGAATAAATGAATAAATGAATAAATGAATAAATGAATAAATGAATAAATGAATAAATGAATAAATGAATAAATGAATAAATGAATAAATGAATAAATGAATAAATGAATAAATGAATAAATGAATAAATGAATAAATGAATAAATGAATAAATGAATAAATGAATAAATGAATAAATGAATAAATGAATAAATGAATAAATGAATAAATGAATAAATGAATAAATGAATAAATGAATAAATGAATAAATGAATAAATGAATAAATGAATAAATGAATAAATGAATAAATGAATAAATGAATAAATGAATAAATGAATAAATGAATAAATGAATAAATGAATAAATGAATAAATGAATAAATGAATAAATGAATAAATGAATAAATGAATAAATGAATAAATGAATAAATGAATAAATGAATAAATGAATAAATGAATAAATGAATAAATGAATAAATGAATAAATGAATAAATGAATAAATGAATAAATGAATAAATGAATAAATGAATAAATGAATAAATGAATAAATGAATAAATGAATAAATGAATAAATGAATAAATGAATAAATGAATAAATGAATAAATGAATAAATGAATAAATGAATAAATGAATAAATGAATAAATGAATAAATGAATAAATGAATAAATGAATAAATGAATAAATGAATAAATGAATAAATGAATAAATGAATAAATGAATAAATGAATAAATGAATAAATGAATAAATGAATAAATGAATAAATGAATAAATGAATAAATGAATAAATGAATAAATGAATAAATGAATAAATGAATAAATGAATAAATGAATAAATGAATAAATGAATAAATGAATAAATGAATAAATGAATAAATGAATAAATGAATAAATGAATAAATGAATAAATGAATAAATGAATAAATGAATAAATGAATAAATGAATAAATGAATAAATGAATAAATGAATAAATGAATAAATGAATAAATGAATAAATGAATAAATGAATAAATGAATAAATGAATAAATGAATAAATGAATAAATGAATAAATGAATAAATGAATAAATGAATAAATGAATAAATGAATAAATGAATAAATGAATAAATGAATAAATGAATAAATGAATAAATGAATAAATGAATAAATGAATAAATGAATAAATGAATAAATGAATAAATGAATAAATGAATAAATGAATAAATGAATAAATGAATAAATGAATAAATGAATAAATGAATAAATGAATAAATGAATAAATGAATAAATGAATAAATGAATAAATGAATAAATGAATAAATGAATAAATGAATAAATGAATAAATGAATAAATGAATAAATGAATAAATGAATAAATGAATAAATGAATAAATGAATAAATGAATAAATGAATAAATGAATAAATGAATAAATGAATAAATGAATAAATGAATAAATGAATAAATGAATAAATGAATAAATGAATAAATGAATAAATGAATAAATGAATAAATGAATAAATGAATAAATGAATAAATGAATAAATGAATAAATGAATAAATGAATAAATGAATAAATGAATAAATGAATAAATGAATGAATGAATGAATGAATGAATGAATGAATGAATGAATGAATGAATGAATGAATGAATGAATGAATGAATGAATGAATGAATGAATGAATGAATGAATGAATGAATGAATGAATGAATGAATGAATGAATGAATGAATGAATGAATGAATGAATGAATGAATGAATGAATGAATGAATAAATGAATAAATGAATAAATGAATAAATGAATAAATGAATAAATGAATAAATGAATAAATGAATAAATGAATAAATGAATAAATGAATAAACGAATAAACGAATAAACGAATAAACGAATAAACGAATAAACGAATAAACGAATAAACGAATAAACGAATAAACGAATAAACGAATAAACGAATAAACGAATAAACGAATAAACGAATAAACGAATAAACGAATAAACGAATAAACGAATAAACGAATAAACGAATAAACGAATAAACGAATAAACGAATAAACGAATAAACGAATAAACGAATAAACGAATAAACGAATAAACGAATAAACGAATAAACGAATGAACGAATGAACGAATGAACGAATGAACGAATGAACGAATGAACGAATGAACGAATGAACGAATGAACGAATGAACGAATGAACGAATGAACGAATGAACGAATGAACGAATGAACGAATGAACGAATGAACGAATGAACGAATGAACGAATGAACGAATGAACGAATGAACGAATGAACGAATGAACGAATGAACGAATGAACGAATGAACGAATGAACGAATGAACGAATGAACGAATGAACGAATGAACGAATGAACGAATGAACGAATGAACGAATGAACGAATGAACGAATGAACGAATGAACGAATGAACGAATGAACGAATGAATAAATGAATGAATGAATGAATGAATGAATGAATGAATGAATGAATGAATGAATGAATGAATGAATGAATGAATGAATGAATGAATGAATGAATGAATGAATTAATGAATGAATGAATGAATGAATGAATGAATGAATGAATGAATGAATGAATGAATGAATGAATGAATGAATGAATGAATGAATGAATGAATGAATGAATGAATGAATGAATGAATGAATGAATGAATGAATGAATAAATGAATAAATGAATAAATGAATAAATGAATAAATGAATAAATGAATGAATGAATGAATGAATGAATGAATGAATGAATGAATAAATAAATAAATGAATAAATGAATGAATGAATGAATGAATGAATGAATGAATGAATGAATGAATGAATGAATGAATGAATGAATGAATAAATGAATAAAGGAATAAATGAATAAAGGAATAAACGAATAAACGAGTAAACGAACAAGCGAACAAGCGAACAAACGAACAAGCGAACAAGCGAACAAACGAACAAGCGAACAAACGAACAAAAGAATAAAAGAATAAAGGAAGAAACGAACAAACGAACAAACGAATAAACGAGTAAACGAGTAACTGAGTCAGTAAATGAGTAAATGAGTAGATGAATAGATGAATAAATGAATAAATGAATAAATGAATAAACGAATAAACGAATAAACGAATAAACGAATAAACGAATGAACGAATGAACGAATGAACGAATGAACGAATGAACGAATGGACGAATGGGCGAATGGACGAATGGACGAATGGACGAATAGACGAATAGACGAATAAACGAATAAACGAATAAATGAACAAATGAACAAATGAATAATAGAACAAATGAACAAATGAATAATAGAATAAAAATGAGACGAACGGACGAACCGACAAACTGACGAACAGACCAACAGACGAATACACGAATACACGAATAAATGAATAAAGGAACAAAGGACTAAACGAATAAACTAATAAACGAATAAAGGAATAAACGAACGAATAAAGGAATAAACGAACGAACAAACGAACAAACGAACTAACGAACAAACGAAGAAGGAAGAAACGAAGAAACGAATCAAAGATTCAATGAAGAAATGAATCAATGAATCAAACTTTCAATGACAAAATTTGCAAAATTAGTCAAGTTTTAAGCAATTAGCCGACGGCGTGCAGGCGCGCGGATCGGTCGGATCGCGCGCTCAATTTTTCCGCCCTTGTTAAAATTTTTTCAAGCCAAGAAATCTTGCAGTGTGTTGTTTATTATTCTGTGAACTTCTCTCGTGAACAGTCATGGATAAGAAACACTAAACAAAAACTCCTGTAGTGGTATAATAAAGGATAGAGAATAACAGTGTGCCACAGCACAAATAGCAACGTAAGCGCTACGCTTCCTGTATTAGGTTTAACGGATTGATTCATTGTAATATGTAGTCTCTTCGAATAGTACTGTAGAGTAGTGTCTTCTGCGTTTAACTTGAAGAACCTTAGTTTCTACCAACCAACGGCAATACATGGCGATCCTGCATACAAGTTAGCGAAGATCACAGGCTACACACGTCATACGAAAAAATTAAAAAAACGAAATCAACCAATAAATAAAGGGAAACTATCAAACAAAGAAGAAATGAATAAATGAATAAATGAATAAATGAATAAATGAATAAATGAATAAATGAATAAATGAATAAATGAATAAATGAATAAATGAATAAATGAATAAATGAATAAATGAATAAATGAATAAATGAATAAATGAATAAATGAATAAATGAATAAATGAATAAATGAATAAATGAATAAATGAATAAATGAATAAATGAATAAATGAATAAATGAATAAATGAATAAATGAATAAATGAATAAATGAATAAATGAATAAATGAATAAATGAATAAATGAATAAATGAATAAATGAATAAATGAATAAATGAATAAATGAATAAATGAATAAATGAATAAATGAATAAATGAATAAATGAATAAATGAATAAATGAATAAATGAATAAATGAATAAATGAATAAATGAATAAATGAATAAATGAATAAATGAATAAATGAATAAATGAATAAATGAATAAATGAATAAATGAATAAATGAATAAATGAATAAATGAATAAATGAATAAATGAATAAATGAATAAATGAATAAATGAATAAATGAATAAATGAATAAATGAATAAATGAATAAATGAATAAATGAATAAATGAATAAATGAATAAATGAATAAATGAATAAATGAATAAATGAATAAATGAATAAATGAATAAATGAATAAATGAATAAATGAATAAATGAATAAATGAATAAATGAATAAATGAATAAATGAATAAATGAATAAATGAATAAATGAATAAATGAATAAATGAATAAATGAATAAATGAATAAATGAATAAATGAATAAATGAATAAATGAATAAATGAATAAATGAATAAATGAATAAATGAATAAATGAATAAATGAATAAATGAATAAATGAATAAATGAATAAATGAATAAATGAATAAATGAATAAATGAATAAATGAATAAATGAATAAATGAATAAATGAATAAATGAATAAATGAATAAATGAATAAATGAATAAATGAATAAATGAATAAATGAATAAATGAATAAATGAATAAATGAATAAATGAATAAATGAATAAATGAATAAATGAATAAATGAATAAATGAATAAATGAATAAATGAATAAATGAATAAATGAATAAATGAATAAATGAATAAATGAATAAATGAATAAATGAATAAATGAATAAATGAATAAATGAATAAATGAATAAATGAATAAATGAATAAATGAATAAATGAATAAATGAATAAATGAATAAATGAATAAATGAATAAATGAATAAATGAATAAATGAATAAATGAATAAATGAATAAATGAATAAATGAATAAATGAATAAATGAATAAATGAATAAATGAATAAATGAATAAATGAATAAATGAATAAATGAATAAATGAATAAATGAATAAATGAATAAATGAATAAATGAATAAATGAATGAATGAATGAATAAATGAATGAATGAATGAATGAATGAATGAATGAATGAATGAATGAATGAATGAATAAATAAATGAATGAATAAATAAATAAATGAATAAATGAATAAATGAATGAATGAATGAATGAATGAATGAATGAATGAATGAATGAATGAATGAATGAATGAATGAATAAATGAATAAAGGAATAAATGAATAAAGGAATAAACGAATAAACGAATAAACGAACAAGCGAACAAGCGAACAAACGAACAAGCGAACAAACGAACAAAAGAATAAAAGAATAAAGGAAGAAACGAACAAACGAATAAACGAGTAAACGAGTAACTGAGTCAGTAAATGAGTAAATGAGTA
Organism: Melinopterus prodromus; assembly: GCA_964023965.1. Taxonomy (NCBI): domain Eukaryota; kingdom Metazoa; phylum Arthropoda; class Insecta; order Coleoptera; family Scarabaeidae; genus Melinopterus; species Melinopterus prodromus. Next base: position 30,920,958 of record OZ030393.1, on the reverse strand, counting down.
GATGAATAGATGAATAAATGAATAAATGAATAAATGAATAAACGAATAAACGAATAAACGAATAAACGAATGAACGAATGAACGAATGAACGAATGAACGAATGAACGAATGAACGAATGGACGAATGGTCGAATGGACGAATGGACGAATGGACGAATGGACGAATGGACGAATAGACGAATAGACGAATAAACGAATAAACGAATAAATGAACAAATGAACAAATGAATAATAGAACAAATGAACAAATGAATAATAGAATAAAAATGAGACGAACGGACGAACCGACGACCCGACAAACTGACGAACAGACCAACAGACGAATACACGAATACACGAATAAATGAATAAAGGAACAAAGGACTAAACGAATAAACTAATAAACGAATATAGGAATAAACGAACGAATAAAGGAATAAACGAACGAACAAACGAACAAACGAACTAACGAACAAACGAAGAAACGAAGAAGGAAGAAACGAATCAAAGATTCAATGAAGAAATGAATCAATGAATCAAACTTTCAATGACAAAATTTGCAAAATTAGTCAAGTTTTAAGCAATTAGCCGACGGCGTGCAGGCGCGCGGATCGGTCGGATCGCGCGCTCAATTTTTCCGCCCTTGTTAAAATTTTTTCAAGCCAAGAAATCTTGCAGTGTGTTGTTTATTATTCTGTGAACTTCTCTCGTGAACAGTCATGGATAAGAAACACTAAACAAAAACTCCTGTAGTGGTATAATAAAGGATAGAGAATAACAGTGTGCCACAGCACAAATAGCAACGTAAGCGCTACGCTTCCTGTATTAGGTTTAACGGATTGATTCATTGTAATATGTAGTCTCTTCGAATAGTACTGTAGAGTAGTGTCTTCTGCGTTTAACTTGAAGAACCTTAGTTTCTACCAACCAACGGCAATACATGGCGATCCTGCATACAAGTTAGCGAAGATCACAGGCTACACACGTCATACGAAAAAATTAAAAAAAACGAAATCAACCAATAAATAAAGGGAAACTATCAAACAAAGAAGGAGGAAGAAATTATCATAACACAGACGGGGGGCGGACAGGCAGATATCACATTTTCGAAGGCCGACTATTGTATTGTTTTTCTTATTCTACTTGTACTTCTAGCCATTATCGTTTATACCATTAAAACCTGTAAACGGAGAATGAAAAAGATGATTCGTCAGGACATAACACGCAGCGAACTATCCAGGTCCCAGGAGGTGGTTTAATTAAACCCAAAAATCAACCAAAAAAAGAATAATCCATATAATCCATACATCTATAATCCAACAAGTTGAGGCCAACGCTCCACGAACTGCTGAATTTGCATCAGTTACAAATCGTCAACCGGACGTCGCATCGTCGAACCAAAGTCGATCAAATTGCCAACGAGGTATTTATGCAGAGTCAACTGCAAATTTATTGTACACATGTTAAACTCTTAGATTTTAAGAATGCTAGATTTTATTTTACATTCATACTATTTACTTATAATTATTAATGGAACATTTTAAATTAGGTGATATTTACAATACAAATTAGAACAAATTTAATCAAATTAGGTGCAGATAGGCGTGTAGGGGATATTTTAGTTAGAAAGCGTGATACAGCTGAACTAGTATACAAAGAATTTGAATCAGAATTACTAATAGTTCAAAAGAAAGTTAAAACTTCAGAGATAAAAGATTCGGATGTATTAGTAATAAATCTATTAGTCGAAAAAATAAAACGAGTATACTCTGAAATTTTATCTTTAACTACGCCAGCAAATCATTCAGTGAACATGACTTCAAATTTTGATGTAAAAACCGCGTTAACTTTAATACCAATGATGAACGACAGCGAAAACAACAATCAGGAGTTATTAGATGCCATACTTTACTATGAGTCCATACTTAATAATGATGGTAAGCAGCAACTGCTTAATTTATCTGCAAAAGCAAAACATAGACTAAATATTGCTTACGAATCAATCGATCTGTTAGTGGTGGATATAAGAAAACACCTTATAACTAAACAGTCGGACACAGCGTTAAGCCAAAAATTAGCTCTAGCACGTCAAGGTAACAAATCAGTAGCGGAATTTGGAAAAGAATTAGAGGAACTGTTTGTAAATTTAACTGTAGCTCAGGCTGATGGCGATCAACAATGTTTTAAAACTTTTAGGCCTATCAATGAGCGAAACGCGATAAAGCGGTTTGCCGATGGCTTAAATAATTCTAGATTGAGTACGATCATAGCAGCCAGAAACTATGATGCTTTAAAAGACGCAATTCGAGCAGCGGAAGACGAAGACGTAAAACAACCGGAAAAGGTATTGTTCATGTCGAAATATAACGGTAGAGGTAGAGGTAATTACCAAAATAATGGATATAAAAATCAGAACAAAATTTATTATAACAACTCGCAAAATAGAAATTTTAGTTCTACTCGCGGAAAACCGAACCCGAGATATCAACGTCAGCAATTTAGAAGTCACTATCGTAGGTCAAATAACAACATTCGCGCCAACTATAGAGGTACACCAAATCAACGAGGTGGACAATTTAGACCACACAATCTAAATTTTGTTGAAATTTACAATTGTACTATAAAAATAAACAAAGCAATACAGAATCTGAAATGAATCATTTTTTTTTTTCGTGGCAGCAGTAATCAATAAATGTTACAATAACAGTGATATATCTTTGGATTGGGTAACTTTTAGTGTCGAAGGTTTTAAACTAAATTGTCTAGTAGATAGTGGTGCAACTTTATGTGCAATCGATTATAAAAAATTACCAACAAAATGCAAAATTATAAAAGATCAAATTGATATAAAAGGAATAGGTGGAACAATAACTTCAGAAGGATTCACGTATTTAAATTTGATAGTTAATAATAGAATATTTATTCAAAAATTTTACATTTTAAAAAATTTTATTTGCAATTATCATGGTATTCTTGGCTGTAATTTTCTTAAAACGTCTAAGGCTCATGTAAATTATGAACAATGCAACTTATCTATAACAGATGTCGACACGGCAGTAACAATTCCATTAAAATCTTATTCAACAGATATTATTACAGTACCACCAAGATGCGAAAAGATATATTATTTAAATACAAAATATAACCCAAGACTGTACGGCTAAAACGCAAGAATTGTGTGAAGGAGTATTTATTGCAGGAATTATAGCAACGCCCCAGAAGGCAAAATGCCCGTTAAAATATTAAATACTAGAGACGAAGAACTTCATTTAAAAAATTTCAAACCTGAAGTCCAAGAGTTATCTGATTTTGAAATTCGTTCGTTTATTAGAGACAGTATTACAGTAGACAGAGTTAAAAAACTTTTCAAGCTTCTCAATCTTAACTATCTAAATAAAGAAGAACAAATATCTATAGAGAACATTTGTGCAAAATTTTCAGATATTTTTCACTTACCAGAGGATAAGCTTACAACAACAAATCTACACAAAGTATTCGTTTGAAGGAGAATAGCTCTCCAGTATATGTAAAACCGTATGGATTACCTCAAGCTCAAAAAGCTGAAGTAGATCGACAAATTCAAAGCATGCTTAAAGATAATATTATTGAGGAAGCTAAATGCGCATGGTCTTCTCCGATATTATTAGTACCTAAAAAACCAGACAACAGTGGTAACAAAAAATGGAGAATAGTAGTAGATTTCAGAATGCTTAATCAAAAAATTCAAGATAATAAATTTCCTTTACCAAACATAGCCGATATTCTAGATTCTTTATCAGGCGCTCTTTATTTTTCACATTTAGACCGAAGTCAGGGATATTTTCAACTAGGTTTAGATAATGAAAGCAGAAAATATACAGGATTTTCCACAAATAAAGGCCTATATCAAATGACTAGATTACCGATGGGCTTAAAAACAAATCTGCATTTTCCAGATTAATGACAATAGCAATGTCAGGCCTCAACTACGATAAATGTTTTGTATATTTAGACGATTTATTTATTTTTGGAAAAATTTTAAATGACCACAGTAATAACTTAATTGATGTATCTAGCAGATTAAGAAAAGTAAATCTTAAATTAAATCCCAGTAAATGTACGTTTTTGAAAAAGGAATTATTATATTTAGGTCACATTATAACAGCAGATGGAACACAACCAGGCCGCTCGAAAATTAATGTTCTACAAAACTATCCAACACCTGTAAATGCTGATGAAGTAAAAAGATTTGTAGCATTTGCTAATTATTATAGAAAATATATTCCAAAATTTGCCGAAATTGTAATTCCATTAAACAAGTTAAGTAGAAAACATACGGAATTTCAATGGTCAAGTGATTGTCAAAATTCTTTTAATTTTCTTAAAAATGCACTCACACAACCACCAGTTTTAGAATATCCAGATTTTTCAAATGACAATGAATTTATTTTACAAACAGATGCTTCAGGCACAGCAATAGGGGCAGTTTTATCTATTAAAAATAATAAACCTATTGCATTTGTCGTAGTTTAAATAAACATGAACTATATTGTCCTACAATCAAGAAAAAATTATTAGCGATTTATTGGTCAATATCTTTTTTTAGGCCATATCTATATGCAAGGCACTTTAAAGTTTTGACCGACCACAAAGCTTTAATATATTTGTTCAATTTAACAAACCCGTCAAGTCGTCTCACCAAATTTCGATTACGTTTAGAAGAGTACAATTTTCATGTAGAGTACATAAAGGGTACTGATAATGTAACTGCAGATGTATTGTCACGTATAAAATTAACATCAGACGAATTGAAAGGCATGAGTGAGAAAACAACAATGTATTAACAAGAGCACAGTAAAAAATAAATAACAATAATAATTACGACAATGAGATTGATACACATGTTAGGTCTGATCAACCAGACATTGTAGAAATTTTAAAGAAACCCAAAGATTCTACACAACTAGCTGTTCTAACTAAAATAGACTTTAACAAAATAAATAAATTAGAATATGTCCACAAAAACTGATACATTTTATTATGTCCCATCTCTCGATACACTTTATTATAATCCAAATACTCGATCGGCTTTAACGCAAGACGTACTGTTGAGAGAATTGGAAAATATATGCAAAGAAATAAAAATTCCGGAATTAATATTTATTAAAAGAGAGAATAATTTGAAAAGTATCGAAGAACTAGTTAAAGCAATAAAAAGTAACTCCAATTGGACCGGTCCCCGAATATTTATAATAAACGGAGTCAAAAGAATAAGAGATGCAGACACAAAGAAAGTAATTTTAAATGATTTTCATATACTTCCCACCCGCGGACATGCTGGTATAAAGAGAATGACCAACAATATCAAAAAATACTACTTTTGGCCAGGTATTAACTAGGGATGTTACTGAATTTATAAAAAAGTGTGACAGTTGTCAAAGACATAAATATAGCAAGAAAGTAAAAGAACCAATGATGATTACGTCTACAGCAAATTCTTCTTTTGAGAAAATTTATTTGGATATTGTAGGACCAATAGCGAAAGATTTTCAAGATTTTAGCTATATCTTAACAATTCAATGCGAACTTACAAAATTCGTCGAAGCATATCCTCTAAAGTCAAAAGATACCGTAGCAGTTGCTAAAAGCTTTGTCGAAAACTTTATACTAAGGTACGGAATTCCGAAGGAAATAGCTACTGATCGCGGAACTGAATTTATATCCAAAACTATGAATGAAATTTGTAAACTGTTAGAAATCAATCATTTACAAGCTACTGCATATCATCATTAAAGTATAGGTTCACTCGAAAATTCACATAAAGTATTGGGAAGTTATTTAAGAACACAAACTATAAATCAAAGTGAATCATGGAGCACCTGGGCACCTTTTTGGTGCTTTTCTTATAACACAACAGTTCATTCAGAAACTAAGTATACCCCATGCGAATTAGTATTTGGACATATTTGTAATATTCCAAACAATGTGAAACATAATGTAGATCCATTGTATAATGCTGATAATTATTCACAAGAATTAAGATTTAGACTACAAATGGCACATGCTAGAAATGATTTAGTTATTAGTAAAGTGAGTAGGAAAAAAGAGTATGATAAGACAATTAATCCAGTGAAATATAAAAAGGACGATTTAGTGTTAGTGAAAAATGAAACAGGTGACAAACTAAGTGAAATTTATAACCGGTGTGAACCTAGCACCCGACTTTAAAAAAGTCAGATTTTTTAACGAAGATCGTTTGTACTTCGTTTGTACCCGTTTGTACCGCCATTATTTTCGTTTGTACCTCAAACATAAAAATGTTATTTAATAATAAAAAACAGCCAGCACCCAACTTTGAGATACTCAAATTTGGTTTACGCCATTCGAAAGAGAATCGTTTGTACCTGTTTGTACCTCTCTTCATTTCGTCTGTACCCTAAAGGAACCGGAAGTACACTGCTTCCAAAAATCATCCAATAGGTAAAATCTCTATTTTTTTAGATATCCGAGAGCGGTTAACGCCATTCGAACGAGCATGGATAGCACCCGTTTGTACCTCTTTTCAAATCGTTTGTACCTCAAAGAGGCCGGAAGTACAAACGTCAGAGTATCCAAAAATCGCTAAATAGCCAAAATCTGTATTTTTTGAGATATCAAAAAGCGGTAAACGGCATTCGAAAGAGCATGAGTAGCACCCGTTTGTACCTCTTTTCAAATCGTTTGTACCTCAAAGGGACCGGAAGTACAAACGTCACAGTATCCAAAAATCGCCAAAGAGCTAAAATGTGTAATTTTTGAGATATCGAAAAGCGGTAAACGGCATCCGAAAGACCATGAGTAGCACCCGTTTGTACCTCTTTTCAAATCGTTTGTACCTCAAAGGGACCGGAAGTACAAACGTCAGAGTATCAAAAAATCGCCAAAGAGCTAAAATATGTAATTTTTGAGATATCGAAAATCGGTAAACGGCATTCGAAAGACCATGAGTAGCACCCGTTTGTACCTCTTTTCAAATCGTTTGTACCTCAAAGGGACCGGAAGTACAAACGTCAGAGTATCAAAAAATCGCTAAATAGCCAAAATCTGTATTTTTTGAGAAATCAAAAAGCGGTAAACGGCATTCGAAAGAGCATGAGTAGCACCCGTTTGTACCTCTTTTCAAATCGTTTGTACCTCAAAGGGACCGGAAGTACAAACGTCAGAGTATCCAAAAATCGCTAAATAGCCAAAATCTGTAGTTTTTGAGATATCAAAAAGCGGTAAACGGCATTCGAAAGAGCATGAGTAGCACCCGTTTGTACCTCGTTTCAAATCGTTTGTACCTCAAAGGGACCGGAAGTACAAACATCAAAGTATCCAAAAATCGCCTCAGAAGTAAAATGTGTAGTTATACGAATTTAGTTCAATGGGGCAAAAGTTGCCTAAACATGTAAGATACATAAAGCAGCAATACAGATTTTGGCTATTTAGCGATTTTTGGATACTCTGACGTTAATACTTCCGGCCCCTTTGAGGTACAAACGATTTGAAAAGAGGTACAAACGGGTGCTATCCATGCTCTTTCGAATGGCGTTAACCGCTCTCGGATATCTAAAAAAATAGAGATTTTTACCTATTGGATGATTTTTGGAAGCACTGTACTTCCGGTTCCTTTAGGGTACAGACGAAATGAAGAGAGGTACAAACAGGTACAAACGATTCTCTTTCGAATGGCATAAACCAAATACGAGTATCTCAAAGTTGGGTGCTGGCTGTTTTTTATTATTAAATAACATTTTTATGTTTGAGGTACAAACGAAAATAATGGCGGTACAAACGGGTACAAACGAAGTACAAACGATCTACGTTAAAAAAATCTGACTTTTTTAAAGTCGGGGGCTAGGTTCACACCGGTAAATTTATAACGGTCCCTATACAGTGATAGAAGACAATCCACCCAATGTTATATTAGACATAAAGGGAAAAATAAAGACTGTTTATAATAATAGAACCAAACCTTATTATTTATTTATTTATTTATTTATTTATTTATTTATTTATTTATTTATTTATTTATTTATTTATTTATTTATTTATTTGTTTATTTATTTATTTATTTATTTATTACACAATATGGGCACAGTACAGGACGAACCTAGATACACTGTGCCACGTTTACATAATATAAATTGCAGTGCAGTACAAAAAGGATTAACTATGATAATTAACTATGAAATAAGATACAAGAAGTTGCTGAAGTTGCTGATAACATATATCTAATAACAACAAAATTAAGGAGAAAAAAATACAACAATAAAAAACAACTGAAACTTACAAAGTTTGATGTTGCAAACCAGTAGCCGCGACAATAACCATTCTTCTGAATTTACGATAGTCAAATCTGAAGGATCGACACCGATTCGGTCGGAGGCACGAGCCATCCTTAACATTGGCGAATTATGGAATGCGTTTGTGCGAGGAGTCGGCGCGCGAAACAGAAAATCAAATCGCAATCAAATTATAATTAAAATGTCGGGCAATTCCGTCATACGAAGAAGCTTCTTCGTATGACGGAATTGCCCGACAAACTTCCTTTCTCCTTGAATATCTTACCGTCGATAAACCTGTTTTCCATCTATAATTAAAATGTGAAATTGTATTGTAGAATTAAGTAGAAATAAGCAAAAATTGTAATTGAAAAAAACTGAAAAAAAACAGGGAGGGGTAGTGGTATAATAAAGGATAGAGAATAACAGACTGCCACCGCACAAATAGCAACGTAAGCGCTACGCTTCCTGTATTAGGTTTAACGGATTGATTCATTGTAATATGTAGTCGCTTCGAATAAACATGTGGTAGTACTGTCTTCTGCGTTTAACTTGAAGAACCTGAGTTCCTACCAACCAAGGGCAATACACTCCTTCGCGTGCTGATAGACAACAAAAAGAAGATTTTCTGGGAATTCACACTCGTGAAAGAAAAGTATTTGCTAGTACGCCTGTCGATATATTTTCGACAACGGAAAACAAGTCAATTATAGTGGCTGGGTTTGGAGATGGTATATGGAAGAAGACAGGTTACACTTCCCTAGTATGGGATCACAGTACTTATGGAGAAATATACTAACAAAGTGGTTGAGTTTGCCGTGAAATTTTCCTATACTCATCATGCCTGTGAGTTTTGGGAATCAGAATCTGGCAACATGACAATTGTCTCGATGTTAATGTAGTAAAAAAGAATAAAGCCTCTTTTATTTGCAAATAAATATAATATATAAATACAATTGCCATATTAAGCCATATTAATTAATAATAATAATTAATATATACAATATATACATTGCTATATTCTACTGACTAACGGGTACACATCCGTATTCGCCTGGCTATGATTTTAGCATTTTTACCACTGCTACCACAAATATTTCGTCAAAAAACACACACACACACACACAAACACACACACACACACATACACACACACACACACACACACACACACACACACACACACACACACACACACACACACACACACACACACACACACACACACACACACACACACACACACACACACACACACACACACACACACACACACACACACACACACACACACACACACACACACACACACACACACACACACACACACACACACGCGCGCACGCACGCACGCACCCACGCACGCACGCACGCATTGTTATGTTAAGGAGTTCTTAATATATCTATAAACGGCGAAATATTTTCGTAAGGCATGTATTGACTGTAGAGTTAGATCAAGCACTAGAGATGAACAGAAAACTGTTACGTTCACGTCGTTGTTCCTGAGATACGCTCAAAGTAGTTTATTTACAAGTTAGCTAGATTCCAAAAGGTATAGTTCGTGTTTAGAGCAAAAAAAATTCAGCACAAATTAATTTCCCCCCAATATTAATAATATTCTAATTCAGTTTCTTGTAAGATTCTTCTTACACTAGATCTTTAAAAATTCTAGGTTAAAAAATCACCCGGTGTATACCTGAAAATAATTACTATTATAAAAACTACGCTGTGACTAAGGGTGACTAGGTAAGCTATGTTGCATTTTTACTAATCATTAGTAAGTAACCAACTAAGGTTGTTTCGTGTGTTTATTGAAGTTGTTTCGTACCGAAATAACCGTCAATTTGAAACGTCTGTGAAGTTGTTCAATTTTACTCACATATGGCCCATAATTTTCTGGCTAAATAGAAATATATAGTTATGCAAACAATTCTGTGCTGTCGCACTATACCTACAGTTACGAGGCGATATAGTCGCTCAGACCAAGCAAATAATGGTGGCATTTAAACAGGCATTTCAAAAACATTATGAAAAGCATTACGATTTAATGTGTGACTTACGTTTAAGTGTAAGTCACACATTAAATCGTAATGCTTTTCATAATGTTTTTGAAATGCCTGTTTAAATGCCACCATTATTTGCTTGGTCTGAGCGACTATATCGCCTCGTAACTGTAGGTATAGTGCGACAGCACAGAATTGTTTGCATAACTATATATTTCTATTTAGCCAGAAAATTATGGGCCATATGTGAGTAAAATTGAACAACTTCACAGACGTTTCAAATTGACGGTTATTTCGGTACGAAACAACTTCAATAAACACACGAAACAACCTTAGTTGGTTACTTACTAATGATTAGTAAAAATGCAACATAGCTTACCAACTCTTCATAGAATTTTCGCTGCTCCTAGTGGTCACTAATTAAAACATTATTATAACTATTTTAAAGTTGCAACGAGACCTAAATGTTTTTCAATTGGACCTACTTTTTGTGGTCAATGATTCATTGATCATTGATTCATTGATTCATTGATTCAATGATTCAATGATTCAATGATTTAATGATTCAATGATTCAATGATTCAACGTTTCAATGATTCAATGATTCAATGATTCAATGATTCAATGACTCAATGATTCAATGAAGCAATAATTCAATGAAGCAATGATTCAATGAAACAATGCACCAATGCACCAATGGATCAATGGATGACTAGATGACTAGATGGATAGATGCATAGATGGATAGATGGATTGATGGATAGATGGATATATGGATAGATGGATAGATGGATAGACTGATAGAAGGATAGATGGATAGATGGATAGATGGATAGATGGATAGATGGATAGATGGATTGATGGATTGATGGATAGATGGATAGATGAATAGAGATGGATAGATGGATAGATGGATAGATGGATAGATGGATAGTTGGATAGATGGATAGATGGACAGATGGATAAATGGACAAATGGAGAAGCGAACAAGCGAGCAAACGAATAACCGAATAAACGATCAACCGACCGCTCCAAACTCGCGAAGTAGGTAGAAGTTGACCGAGGCACGAGAATGTGGAGGGGTTACTTGAGTCGCCTCGTGCTACCTCTCCTCGCTCTGGCCGACTTCACGCCCAAGGCGGTTTTGGACCCGAGTCAAAAGGACACGAGGAAGTAAACGTGGTACTGAAGGCATCGCAAAGTAAGGCGAGAGTGTGGATATATGTTCCTCGCCCTGGTCAACTTTGCCGAGGATACCCGCCGTGGTTGCTCCGCGAGAGTCTGGAGCGGGCTCAAGCCAGTAAGCGAGAGTAAGCGAATAAACGACTAAACGAATAAGTGAATAAACTAAATCAATATGTGACATATTGTTTAAAAAAAGTTCATAATAAGTTGCGTCTATGGACCCACATATACCGGGTGGTCGTTTTACCTTGAGGCTCTTAAATGTCTCGAGAAATACGCATGGTACGATAAAAGTGTCTCAAATAAACGTGTAGGACGCAAAGGGAGAAATGAGATGGCGATAACAGTTTCACTGCTGATAGCGCTGCAATCGCTGTAAATGAGGTTAACTTCATTTTTTTAAATGGCAATACCGAACTTTTTTATTAAGTTGTGATTTTACGCTAAATAAGAACAACCTTTTGTATGAGAATTTTTTTCGTGTGATGCATCTATCAACATGCAACGAAACATCTTGCAGCGTCTAATGTTCGGTACGTTGCGTCATGCTGCACCTATTATTACCTATTGAGCATACATGATGCAAAATACCAAGGTCGAGTCCGACGTTGTACCATGAGTGGACATGACAGTCGTCGCATTGACTGCCAGACGGCGAGCGCATCCCATGCAGTGGCAGCGGTTGTAACTATCGCAGACGCCATAAACTTCCACCGTCAATAGCTGCATTGTACGAAAAAAAAAATTCAAGTTTGTTCTTATTTAGCGTAAAAACATAATTTGATAAAAAAAGTTGGGTATCCCCATTTAAAAAAAAGGAAGTTAACCTTATTTTTACTGATTGCAGCGCCATCTGCAATGAAATTGTTATAGCCATCTCATTTCCCCCTTTGCGTCCTACAAGTTTGTCGTACCATCCATATTTGTCGAGATATTTAGGAGTCTCAAGTTAAAACGACCACCAGGTATACCACAAATAGTAGGTCAAAAAGTAGGAAAATATTTCGCCGTTTATAGAGAAATTAAGAACTCCTTAACGTAACAATGCGCATGTGGTTGCGCAGTAGAAACTGTCAGACATAAACCGCAAAATATTTGATACTCAATGACAACACGCGTGCGTGTCGCTTCGGTGCGAGCGCGTGCGTGTGCGTGTACGTGTGCGTTTGCTTGTGCGCGTGCGCTTGCACGCGTGCGTGCGTGCGTGCGTGCGTGCGTGCGTGCGTGCGTGCGTGCGTGTGTGCGTATATGCGTGTGTATGTGTGCATGCGTGCGTATGTACTATGTGTATGTTGCGCAATACATATGCAAATTGCGTCTGTTTCTATGGTGGTTGACATTTGACATGGTTGTGATATTAGCCGCGGTCGTCGTTTATGTATGATGTTAGGTGAGAGTCGCTTCGTGAATGTACAGCACTTGAAAAAGATTTTCGAACGTTGATTTAGGTTTTCTCTTAGATGTCTAAAATAGTTTTGAAATGTTTGTTCTTTAAGATCTATTTGTTAACTGTTGTGTGTGCACAGGTAGTTACCAGGAAAATCGGTGACGTAGTTAAGTAGGTTCTTGTTTTTGTCTCCCTCCTTCTGCTTGTGGATGTGGTACATCTCCGTGATGTCCGTCAATGTGGATTTTGGTAGATATCTAATTAGTTTCATGTTCTGCAAGCTAAAGTGGTGACGCTCCGTGACCATGTGCTGCCGTACTGCTGAACTATTTCTAGTTGTATGTTTTTGAAATCTCTTCTTGAGACTTCTTCCTGATTAGCCGATGTATATGCCTTCACAATTGTTATATTTCAAACTGTATACTCCACTCTTTTCCAGTTCTCTTGTTTTATCTTTGTTGTTCGTTAGTCTCTTCTAGATGCTGTCTCTGGAAGCGTTTACTAATGTTATGTCTTGGTTCCTCATTATTCGTTGGATTCTTGAGTGTAGCTTCGGGTGATATGTGAGGGTTCGATATTTGGCGTCGCGTCTTGTATGGGGGTGTTGATGAGTTTATATACTTGGGCCAAACGGTATCATACCAGAACCGTGGGTATAAAGAGATCCAGCGTAGAACGGCCAGCGCATGGAAAAGGTTTTGGAGTCTCAAAGACGTTATGTGTGGAAAGTACCCATAAAAATCCAAAGAAAAACTTTCAACGTTTGTATAATGCCTATACTGACATACGGCTGCCAGGCATGGTCGATGACTTCAAAACAACTACAGAAATTAAAAACATACCAATTCCAAATGGAACGACTCATGTCAGGCATACGTAGAATAGATATATGTAAGAAATACGGAAGTTAGACGATTGAGCGGGGTCCAGGACGTTTTGATGACTGCTAAACGGTTGAAATGGAGCTGGGCTGGTCACGTTGCACGTATGCAAAATAACCGGTGGTCAAAAATACTAACTGAATGGACTCCATGGTACAACAAAAGAAAACGAGGCCGCCAGAAAAGACGTTAGAGCGACGAGATCACCCAAACTGCCGGACGTACCTGGTCAAGAATTGCCAATGACCGGAAACAATGGAGTGAAATGGGGGAAGCCTTTGCCCAAAAGTGGGATTTTATTTGACATTGTGCTCATATTATCATATTATACATAAAATGTAATTTATTTTAAACCTATGTCAAATAAAGGCTATTATTATTATTATTATTATTATTATTATTATTATCATTCTTGTATGGGGGTAGATTTCGTTCAGGGTGTTGTTACGTTGTATTTTCTTTCTTAGATTGTCAATGATTTCCTCTTTGTATCCGTTGTTGTTGGCAATTATCTTTATGATGCTGTACTCTTTCTCGTAATCTAAAGAGGTTAATGGTATGGTTGTTAGTCTATTCAGACTGTGCCTGAAAGCTGCAATTTTTATGTTTGGGGGATGTTGTGATTACCGTGGTATAACTGTATTTGTTGCAGTAGGTTTCGGATAGATTGAGAATAGCAGGTTTCCATTTTCTCTCCTTATTGTAAGATCCAGAAAATTTATTGTCTCCGTCTTAATTTCCATTGTGAATTTCAATGTGTACAATTCGTTCATTTTTTTGAAGAGTCGGTTTAATTGTTCTTGGTCACCATCGAACAGAACTAGTATGTCGTATCTTCCCCATTATTTTACGTTTTGTTTCTTTGAGAACAAAGATCTCTTCAATTGTTTCCACGAATATGTCGGCCATTAGTCCGCTTAGTGGGCAGCCCATTGTGAGGCCGTCTGGTTGGGTATATATGGTGTTGTTGAAAGTGATGTAATTTTGTACTAAACATGCTTCAAATAAGGTGATAAGGTCATCTATTTTGTGTTCGGATAGTTTCTGTTGCATGAGGAAGTCTATGAGTGCGAGTAGTTCGTCATCTATCGGTATGTTCGTGTATAAGCTCACGATGTCAAACGATAGTAATCTGGTTATTGGGGTCAGTTTTATTGGCTTTAGTTGTTTCACCAGTTCAATGAAATTCTTCAATGTATATTTGGATTCGTATTGGTATTCTAGTAGATAGTTTCTTGGCTGTGGTGCCGATGGAGGTAACGATTGCCCCACTTGATGTAGTTTTATAAGGCTGTACATTTTGGGGATAGTTGGATTCATTTCCTTTCATTGATTTGGCCAAAGTTTGTCGTGTGCTTTCTGTGGTCTTCTTGAATTTGTTGTTGTAGTTGTTGTGTATGTTTTTGACTTTAGTTGGTTTCACATTATTTTGTTCGAAGAACTCCATCGTTTTGTCGTTATATGCAGTTCTGGTTACGACAACCAACCCCGGTCCTTTCTCGCCTTTTGTGACAATAAGATTATTGTCTTTTATTTTCTTCAAGCGTTCGAGTAGTGTTATTCGGTGGGTGTTGTTTTGTTTGTGTGTGTATCCTTACCGTGTGTTTAGTAGAGTTTGTGATGTCATTCACTTCACGGTGTTTTTGGGTAACGGCATCCAATTCCATTAGGTTTTCGTCCATTTTTATTGTCCTCACTGGGACCATTTTGTGGTTCTCAAAAATTGATTTCTCTTGTTCGCTGAACTGGACGTCGGCGAGATTGGTGCATCGCTACGGAAATGTATGTGGTTCTCTATGTTGTGTCGTTGTTCTTTTTTTTTCAAGGTTTGTTTTTGCCTGCAGGAGCCTATGCAGTTTTATGTTGCGTTTCTGGTCTCGTTGAAGGTTCTGACGGCGAGTCTCATCTTCGAATCTATTGACCATTTCGGCATATTCTATGTGGTGCAAGTGGTTCATCAGTAGGCGCCTGTGTAAAAATTTTGTGGTGCTTTCTCAGTTCTTTCTTTAGTATGAAATTTGTTATGCTGTAGGAGTATATCTGGAGATGTTTGGGAGATGTTTGTTTAATTTTGCAAAAAACGGTGTGAGGTGGTGTCTCTTGGCGGCTTCTAAGAAGTCTTTGTGTGTTTTAGTTGTTGTTTTGAGTATCTCTACCAAATCACCGTTGTAACAACTCTCTCTACGACAAGTTGTTGTAAATCGGCTTGGTGGCATTTTTTACATTTTTATCGCGTGTTATTGAATTCATCCAGAGTTTTCTCAGCTTCGGTTTTGTACCGGGATTTTCATTCGTCCAGATCTCATGATAGAATTTGGTCCACACAGCATTGTACATATTATCAATAGTCTGGCAGTCTGGATGTCTTCGGATTGGTAAACCATAGAAAGTTGTCTATTCTTTTCAATTTACAAACCGCATCGAGCCCAGCGGTCCAACCCACAGCCCCGCGGAATATGTCTGGTAGAATCCACTATTTCTCCCGCTAACCCATCATGTTCGTAGTACAGTTGTCTGTATGTACATGGATGCAATTGATGTGAAATGTTCCATACTTGCAAATAATGTGATGTTAATGTAGTAAAAAAAATAAAACCTCAGTCATTTTCAAATAAATATAATAGGTATATTCATCTATATAGGTGACATGTTTCGGCTTTTTAAGCCATCTTTAAACCTAAATTGTCAGGTGGGATAGTAACGAGATAAAATTCGAGACGGCAAGGTGTCATTGACGAAATATTTCTGATAACAGTGGTAAAAATGCTAAAATCATAGCCAGGGGAATACGAACGTGTACCCGTTAGTCAGTAGAATATAGCAATGTATATATTGTAGGTATATATTAATTATTATTATTAATTAATATGGCAATTGTATTTATATATTATATTTCTTTGCAAATAGAAGAGGTTTTATTTTTTTTCCTACATTAACATCGAGACAATTGTCATGTTGCCAGATTCTGATTCCCAAAACTCACAGGCATGAGAATAGGAAAATTTCACGGCAAACTCAACCGCTTTGTTAGTATATTTCTCCATAATAATAATAATAATAATAATAACTTTATTTGTAGCAGATACACAACAGCTTACAATTGTCAAATCATCTCGTATACAGCAATAACAAATCATCTTCAATGCAACAGTCATTGTGACAAGAGTCGTTGTGTCAAAAGGGGACGCACACTTATCACAGTTTTCACTAACATAACATTTGCACGATCACACTTTAAAAACAGTAGCTTAGAAACTCGTCTATCGAATAGAATACGTTTTCTGTCAGTAGTTTCCTCATGGTAGGACGGAACCGTGTTGCTGGCAGCTCAGTTAGTCTTCTCGGAAGGTGGTTTTATAATTTTACACCTACGGCCGGAAAGGTCATCTGAGTACGTTCGAGTCTATGTCGGGGAGCGTCTAGTTGGTGTCTTTGTCTAGTTGGGTAATCATGAACCGCGCTTTGTTGGTTGAACTGTTGTTCCTTATTGCTGTGGATGTACAAAAGAGCAGTCAGAATATAAAATGAAGGTACGGTAAGTAACTTCAAGTCTCGGAACGTATTTCTGCAACTTGTTCCGCAGGCTCTGACTGCTTGCTTCTGTTGTATGAAAATTTTCTGCGCGTCTGTCGATGCTCTCCAGACAATGATCGCGTAAGTCGCTCTTGACATAAAGTAGCTGTGGTACACGACGAGGGCCGCCTGCTGGTTTGCGATTCTACGTATTCGTTTTATTGCAAATATTGTGGGAGCCAGCTTTCCTCTGAGTTGGCTCACGTGATCATCCCACCTCAATTTTCAATCGATTGCGACACCAAGAAATCTAACAGGATCATAGTTACCTTCAAGCTTAGTGCTAATTATCAGCCTTTGGGTTTTACCAGTATTTAGCTGGAGGCCGTTATCCGAGAACCACTCCGTCGCTTTTGCTAGGCTTATGTCCGACTCGCTCAAGAGCTGCTCCCTTCCCATTCGCACTGTCAGGGTGGATGTGTCATCAGCAAATAAAGTAACTTTTGCTTGGGTAAGTCTACCTGGGAGGTCGTTTATAAAAATCAAGAAAAGGAATGCAGCCAGCACCGATCCCTGCGCCACGCCACCCTGAATTGTCCTCACTTCAGACACCTTTTCATCCAGGTCCACATATTGCCTTCGATTAGCAAGATACGAGCTGAACAGACGAAGTGCAATACCTATATAAGTACTGTGATCCTATACTAGGGAAGCGTAACCTGTCTTCTTCCATATACCGTCTCCAAACCCATGCACTATAATTTCCTTGTCTTCCATTGTCAAAAATATATCGACAGGCGTACTAGCAAATGCTTTTCTTTCACGAGTGTGAATTCCCAGAAAATTTTCTTTTTTGTTGTCTATCAGCACGTGAAGGAGCTTTTCCTTAGTGTTTCTTATTCATGACTGCTCACGAGAGAACTTCACATAATAATAAACCACACACTGCAAGATTTCTTGGCTTGAAAAAATTTTAACTCGGGCGGAAAAATTGTTGAACGCGCGATCCTACCGATCCGTGCGCTCCGTATTTTTGGCACTGTCCAATCCTGTATAACTAATTTTATTTTAATGTCGACACGATCGATATCAATCAAACAAAATCTGATGCAGCTGAACTATTAATTTTGAATATAGTATGATAAAGTCATGTGCCTGACCACATTTTTATACAAGTGGGGAAATACAAACAACAAAAGAAAAGAAATCGCAAAATAAAGACCGATATATAACTAGTGCTTTGTAGTTGAAACCCCACATACAGACCTTTCACTTCCGGTAGGTCAAGGTCAGTTTAATGACCTTGTTTAAGATCAGCCAAATCCACCTATTACCTAGTCTTTTCAATTGACCATTTTTTTTGGTGGTAAATGTGGTTCATAGGTACAACCTTTTATCAGCTTGAAACTTGGATTTTCCAATTAAAGTTTTTTTCTATTATTTAACCTACTACATACACAGCATCTGATAAAAAACTGGAGATTTTTGAGAGGATGTTCAGCGAAGTAAATTCAGAGAAAAAGCGGACTAATGTTTTTTTCCTTCACATTAAAACATTATGTTCATACATTTTATGGAACTAGGCTCTCTGTGCTTTATGGTTTATGGTTATACCAATAAGAGAAGACCCGGACACAGGTAATCTATTACAAAAATGCAACAAAACATACAAAAGGCCGTCCCAACATTTCTGGTTTTGATATTAAAATTTTTCATTTCACTGATTGTAACATATTTTAAAAATACCTGTTGGTTTTACATGGTTCGTCACATGTACTAAATTAAACGTAACCTTTAATACTAAAAAAATATTTCTCGCCTTCCATTGGAACAGTTTGTAATATCGCCCATGGCTAGAGCAACCGACTATTAAAACAAAACTGTAGCACCAGTGCATCCCTAGTTTTTGGCTTATATTTGGGTATTTTGATTTTTAACATTTTTTATCATTTCTTATTCATTTTTCAGAATTCACATTGTGAAATTAAAAACAGTGTACGATATGCCCTTGGAGATGTGAGATGTCGATTTACCGATATTATTCGAGTAGATGATTATAGTGTGAAAGATTCCCCTGTTAGCATCGAAGCTGATAATAAGTATGGATTTGTAAAAAGTGACGTGGTGAGCAATTTTGCAATAGTTCGGTAATAGTTTTATTCTACAATGATGATTTCTTAGGTTAAAATAGACTGTAAGGCAAAGCAGAACAGCTGGAGTTCAGTGAAACCAGGAATTCGTTTGGACAAGATCGTGTGGGACAGATCGGGATGGCAACATCTGCCAGAACAGAGCCTTAAATTGAACATATTAATTTTTGGGCTAGACTCAGTTTCAAGAAATACTTTTAGAAGAAAACTGCCAAAAAGTTATGACTATTTAGTGAAGGAGTTGAAAGCTGATGTTCTGCAAGGGTAAATATGGATTTAGTTTCATCAGCGGGTCTTTACTCTCTCTCTCTCTCTCTCTCTCTCTCTCTCTCTCTCTCTCTCTCTCTCTCTCTCTCTCTCTCTCTCTCTCTCTCTCTCTCTCTCTCTCTCTCTCTCTCTCTCTCTCTATATATATATATACAGGGTTAGCCAAAATTACCGGAACACCTAAATAACTCTCCAACGAAAAGAAATTTCAAAAAAGAATTCAAACAAAAGTTTTTTGACTTTAAACAATCCATCGTTCAAATATATTTTTAATATACAGGGTGTTCATTTTATTATAGAAATTTAGTAAACTTTTTTTTTCAAATGGAACACCCTGTATATTTTTACATTTTGAGATTTTAGGACTAATTCTAAACATCTTTTATTAAAATAATATTTTTAAAAAATGCTTCATTTTTGAGTTTTAAGCAATTAATTAAAATCAGTCATAATTACCAAAACACCTACATAACTCCCCAACCGTAAAAAAATTCAAAATTCATTCAAACAGACGCTTTTTGATATTAAAGAAGCTATTATTAAAATATGCTTTTAATGTACAGGATGTTCATTTTATTATGAAAATTTGGTAACCTTTTCTTTTTCAAATGGAAAACCCTGTATATCTTTACATTTATAATGCTAAGACTAATTCTAAATATTTTTATTGGAATCATTTTTGTATAAGTTTCATAATTTTTTACTTATAAGCAATTAATCAAAACTCCTGAACTTCAAATTAAGAATATTTTCCCACATATACACCTTAATTAATTAATTAATTTATCTTAATCAAACGGATAAACTATTTTTTCTCGTTTGGTACATTAATTTTATTAAATTTGGAAACTTTGGACATGTTACATCACGTATTGGGCAATGTTTGCCGGCGACAGTTGGTCTCTACTCAAGTGTCTACTGTAGCCACATTGTGGTTATTATTTTTACTTGACATTTACTTATTTTGCAAGCGATATAGCCAATCGACAAAACTGAAAGTTACCAAAAACTGCTTTCAATAAATTTATTTTATCATACCACTGTTTTGGAAACTACTGGAAACCGTTTTACAACTAAATAACATTTGATTTCAACAAGATGGTGCCCCGCCGCAGTACGGTGTCCAAGTGCGAAATTATTTAAATTCAATTTTTCCGCAGAGGTGGATTGGAAGGAGAGGATCCATTGAATGGCCACCTAGGTTGCCGGATTTGCAAATATTGTATTTTTCTATTTGGGGACACCTAAAGTCCAAGGTTTACATCAATAGGCCGCAAAATATTGATGCTTTGAAGCAGTGGATAGTGGACGAAGTTCAAAGTACTACTGTCGAACATTTAGAAAACTGTTTACGGGAATTTGTTAATAGGTTGCGGCATTGTCAAGCCGCTCACGGATGGCTGTTTGAAAATTTAATTTAATTACTTTGTTTCTTTTTCTTGAATTTGTTATAATTTATCCGTTCGGTCAAAATAAATGTTTTGGAGTTTTAATTAATTGCCGATAACTAAAAAATGATGCAGATGATGCGATGTACAGGATGTTCCATACTGCCATAATAAAATAAACACCCCTATATTAAAAGTATATTTAAGCAGAGCTTGTTTAGAAATGTGTTTTTTTTTACGGTTGGAGAACTATGTAGGTGTTCCGGTAATATAATTATGACTAATTTAAATTAATTTCTTACAAGTCAAAAATAATGCATTCTACAAGAAAATTATATCAATAAAAAATGTTTTGAATTTGTCTTAGAATTACAAAATGTAAAAATATACAAGGTGTTCCATTTTTAAAAAGTGTTTACGAAATTTCCATAATACAATGAACACCCTGTATATTAGAAATATATTTGAACGATAGCTTGTTTAAAGTAAAAAAACTTTTGCTTAAATGTTTTTTTGATTTTTTTTGCGTTTGAAGGGTTATGTAGGTGTTCTGGTAATTCTGACTAATTTTAAGTAATTCAAAAATGGTGCATTTTATAAAAATATTATTTTAATAAAAGATGTTTAGAATTAGTCCTAAAATCACAAAATGTAAAAATATACAGAGTGTTCCATTTGAAAAAAAAAGTTTACGAAATTTCTATAATAAAATGATCACCCTGTATATTAAAAATATATTTGAACGATGGATTATTTAAAGTCAAAAAACTTTTGTCTGAATTCTTTTTTGAAATTTCTTTTCGTTGGAGAGTTATTTAGGTGTTCCGGTAATTTTGGCTAACCCTGTATATATATATATATATATATATATATATATATATATATATATATATATATATATATATATATATACAGGGTCCTGCAACTAAGCTCCCGTCTTCTGTAGCTCACTTACTCATTAAGCTAAGAGTTTGACATTTTGCAGGCTTACCCTGTACTTCAAGGTACAATTCAAGAAATTATTTTTTATTATACAGGGTGTTCCAAAAATGTGCAACGCCATGGTAATATATTTTTTTAAATTGCATGCTATACATTTTTCTACACATTTGGAAGCCTTTTATGGTTGCCTACATATCACCAAAATTTTATTGAAATCGGTTGAGTGACCGCAGCGCAAAAAATAAAAACAAAAAAAAATTGATTTTGCATCGTAGGCTTTAAAAATCAATAAAAACTACAAAATGCACCTCGTTAATAAAATTTTGCGACGTGCTTATTAAGTTAGATGTAATAGTCTCGTTAACCAAGTGACATTGATCCAAATTATACAGGGTGACCAAAATCGAGTGTCAAACCTGTCAAACTTCAAAGCGTGTTATTGTTCTTATTTTAAATTGGAACCCATAATTTTTTTATGTGAAATGATGCAGAATTAAAAAATAAACATTGTTTCTAAATACAACCCCATAACAATTCCCAATATTTTAAAACTTATTCGCCAAAAACTCATTTTTTCAACGTTTCCAACGGCAATTTTAGATAATAAATATCGTACGCGGCTTTGAAAAACAATTTATTTCATAAAAAATAAAAGACGTATTTTAGATTTGAGTGTACTTAATTAAGTAGTTATTCAAATGCTAAATTTACTGCATAATTTACCTATAGCGGTAAGGACGGAAATGTGGCTATAGGTAAATTTTGCAGTAAATTTAGCAATTGAATAACTACTTAATTAAATACAGTAAAATCTAAAATACCTCTCTGCGTTATATTTTATGTAATAAATTGTTTTTCAACGCCACGTATGATATTTATTACCTAAAATTGCCGTTGGAAACGTTGAAAAATGAGTTTTTGGTGAATAACTTTTAAAATATTGGGAATTGTGATGGGGTTGTATTCAGAAACAATATTTATTCTTTAATTCCGCATCGTTTTACCTAAAAAAATTATGGGTTCCAATTTAAAATAAGAACAATAGCGCGCTTTGAAGTTTGACAAGTTTGACACTCGATTTTGGTCACCCTGTATAATTTGGATCAATGTCACTTGGTTAACGAGACTATTACATCTAACTTAATAAGCACGTCGCAAAATTTTATTAACGAGGTGCATTTTGTGGTTTTTATTGATTTTTAAAGCCTACGATTCAAAATCAATTTTTTTTGGTTTTTATTTTTATCCGCTGCGGTCACTCAACCGATTTCAATAAAATTTTGGTGATATGTAGGCAACCGTAAAAGGCTTCCAAATGTGTAGAAAAATGTATAGCATGCAATTTAAAAAAATATATTACCATGGCGTTGCACATTTTTGGAACAGCCTGTATAATAAAAAATAATTTCTTGTATTGTACCTTGAAGTACAGGGTAAGCTTGCAAAATGTCAAACTCTTAGCTTAATGAGTAAGTGAGCTACAGAAGACGGGAGCTTAGTTGCAGGACCCTGTATATATATATATATATATATATATATATATATATATATATATATATATATATATATATATATATATATATATACATATATATATATATATATATATATATATATATAGGGTCCTGCATGTCAACTCCCGTCTTCTGTAGCTCAGTTACTCTAATTAATCTATAATTTTACATTTTGCAGGCTTACCCTGTCCCAAAAATGTACAACGCCATGGTAATATACTTTTTTAAATTGCATGCTCTATATATTTTACACATTTGTAAGCCTTTTATGGTTGCTTACATACCACCAAAATTTTATTTACATCGGTTGGGTGACTGCAGCACAAACAATAAAAATAAAAAAAAATATTTTGCATCGTTGGCTTTAAAAATCAATAAAAACCACAAGTAGTAGTCACGTTAACCAAGTGTCATTGATCTAAATTATACAGGGATGGCCAAAATCTAGTGTCAAACTTGTCAAATTTCAAAGCGTGTTATTGTTCTTATTTTAAATTGGAACCCATACATTTTTTAGGTGAACCGATGCAAAATTAAAAAAAAATCTGATGTGGCCAGGCACATGACTTTATCATACAATATATAAAATTAATAGTTTAGCTGTATGAGAATCTATTTGACTGAGATAAATTGTGTCCGCATTTTGATAGTCAATAGTATCAATCGAAGGTATTGTCAAAGCACGCTACCTACTGCCATCAGAATAATAGTTGCTTAACTCACAAGTGCCGAAAGTACGGAATAGCACAACGAGAGGTGATATGGAGGTGATGCGGCGCGTCACCGATGACGGAGCGTCGTCGTCGCATGTGAGCGAGTCGCGCTAGGTAGTTTTCGACAGCAGTGACATCAACGTTCATTGTGTTGCTTTTTGAGAAATACGTATTTTTAAAAAAATTAAAAAATGGTTATATTTCGGTATAGAAAATGTTAGGTTGATACCACTTCTACGAAATGTCAAGTTTAAAAAGCTAATTCAAATTCTGACAGATTTATATTCGTTCATGACACTGTAGATGACGTTCCATAGCGGTTCTCCGAGTGTGACAGCGTGGTGACAGCCATAGACATTTCTGTGGTGACAGCACAAAAAAATATTTGTCAAAATCCTGGCTACTATGTAGTTTAATATCCATGCAGATGCGACCGATCTCGATCAAATAGAATTTGCTCTTGCAGCTAAACTATTAATTTTACCAAAAAATGTCATAGGCATAAATTATTCAAAATTTCCTCTGCTTTAATTTATTATTTAACTATTTTGACGAAATTACAGAAATGGCGGCTCATCTGCAAAATCCTTGAAAAAGGCTTAGAATAAACTACCAGTTCCTTTGGACCCTTTTGAACCAAAAGCTTTTCAGCTCTAAGTTTGGTCATAAAACTTCTAAATATAAACTTTCGTCCCGATACCTTTAGTAGTTTTTCCGGAATCGTCGTCACAAAAATCGTTTACACACGCACACACACACACACACACACACACACACACACACACACACACACACACACACACACACACACACACACACACACAGACATTTTTTTGTACCTTGGTCAAAAATGTTCAGGGGACCCAAAAAGACCTATTTCCGCTAAAATCTCAATTTTTTTTTTCGGCATGATTACAATACTTTATCTTACTGCGTATGATAAAGTAAAAAATATACATTGTTTCTAAATGCAACCCCATCACAATTCACAATATTTTAAACGTTGTTCGCCAAAAACTAATTTTTCAACGGTTCCAACGGAAATTTTGGGTAATAAATATCGTACGTGGCGTTGAAAAACAATTTATTTCATAAAATTAAACGCAGAGAAGTATTTTAGATTTGAGTTAATTAAGCAGTTGTTCGAAATGTCTTCCCTGATGTTCGAGGCAAAAACGAAGACGAGTTTGAAATGACCTCGCCATTGCTCTTAGTAGGTCTGGCGTAATAGTTTGAAATGCGCCCCGGATTCTTTCTTGCATATTTAGATTGGAAGAGGAGGACCAGGGACCCTACTCTCGTCATCTTTTTGAAGCGAATGCGTGACTTTACGAATAGAGTAGGGATATCACCGGTTGCCCGTATCTATGAGCAAGTTTGTTTGTTGCTAAGAACAATACCACACGCGCCATACCCATACGTTTCCATACGTTTGATTGAAAAGTATGGGCGTGGCGCGTGCGTTATTGTTCTTAGCAACAACCTAGATACGAACCAGAGGGCAACCGGTGATATCCCTACTCCATGCGCAAAGTCACACTTTCGCTTCAAAAAGATGACGAGAATAGGGTCCCTGTTGCTTGTCCTCGATCACCGGACTTAACAAAACTGGATTTCTTCCTGTGGGGCTACGTTAAGGACATCGTTTATGCTGAACATCCAACAACACCAGAGAACATGCAAGTATGAATCCGGGGTGCCCTACCTATTAAGAGCAGTGGCGAGGTCATTTCATACTCGTCTTCGTTTGTGCCTCAAAGAGCACGGAAGATATTTCGAACAACTACCTAGGTAAGGACACTCAAATCTAAAATACTTCTCTACAATTCAGTTTCTTTCAATGGCTATCGGGAGCTGCCACAATAAAACAACTTTACTTTTTTGCTGACGTTTCGGTCTATTCTTTAAACCTTATTCATAGCTACAAAATACACAATTATTACAACATTAACAAGACCCGCAATTATATTAACCTCAAAAGTATGACATAAAATTAAAATACACATTAAAAACAAAACTACACCCACTACTCCTCACACGAGTGTGTCGGTACGACGGACATCTTACAATACGAATTTCGAACAGAAACAAGCCAAAAGTTCCAAAACGGTTCTTCTTATCCACACATGTCACAACAGTTGCCTATATTTCAGGTGTTAATTAGGTCGGGAATTTTGCGAGTACATTAGAGTAAATATCACTTAAATTATCAGTGTCGGTCCTTAAGTTTACTGTATTAGCTGTTCTTTTTATATAAATCATTTCCATAATGCGTCTCTTATTGTAATGTGGTTCCATTTTCAGAATCCTTGCCGTGTCAAAGTCGAATGTGTGCCCGCTGGAGAAAGCGTGGAGTGCAAGGGCGGTTTTATCTTTTTTGTTAGTATTTTTGACATCACAATCATATTTATGTTATTTTATTCTGTTCTTAAAATATTGATTGGTTTGTCCCACATCTGCCATATTGCACCCCCCGCAATCCACCCTATAAATTAACCCGCTCATAAAATCCTTTTCTACTTTGTCTTTCAAATTCGTGTAAAGTTTACCAATATTTTTATTATTGTAAGTGACAATCTTTGAATTATTCTGTTTTAATACAGGGATCAACTTATTAGTTAGACCAGGTATGTTGGGTAATTTATAAAATTTTTAATTCCGACTTTATACGGCTATTATTATTCTGACTTTGACTATTATTTACTGGTTGTTCACTAAACAAAACTTTCCGGATCAATCCCTTGGGGTAATTACACTTGGTAAGGTATTCTGTTATTATTCTGAAATTGTCTTTGTCAAACTCCCTCTCTGATAATTGCACAGCTCAATGTTTTAAATTTTTTATTATTCCTATTTTCTGTGTTATACTTTGTTGTGAGTTAAAATTAACAAATCTGTTGGAATTTACTGGTTTTTGAAACCAGTTAGTTTTTAAAATATTATTATCTCTTCTTAGAACAGATATGTCAAGAAAGGCTATTAGTTTCCAACTCAATCGTGAACTTTATAAGAGGGTGAGTTGAGTTAAAAATTTCTACTACCTGATCTATCCTATCCTCAGGTACAGCTGTGATTACATCATCGACGTAGATATATAGAAATGGAAGATCAAACTCTAACTTTTCGGTTGCCATCTTTAAGATTTTATTCATTACGAGGCTGGCGTATATAGGTGAAGCCGGATTACCCATCGCTGTGCCTTGTTTTTGTCGATAAAATTTCTTATTGAATTGGAAAAAACTATTATTGAATGTGAATGAAATTAGTGTTTTGACGTCATGTAATGAAAGTGTGGTATGAGGTTCCAGCTCATACCAAGTTTCCTCAACTACCTCCAATGTAAGTTGTAGCGGGATGTTAGTAAACAGACTCGTCACATCCAATGAAACTAATTTATAACTAGGTGGTAGGGTTACATCTCTAATTTTCTCTACGAGCTCATATGAGTTTTTTATATTAAATGTGCATGTATGGATAAGATTATTTAAAATGTTAGCAATAAATTTGGAGGCTACAT
Source organism: Melinopterus prodromus (assembly GCA_964023965.1). Lineage (NCBI taxonomy): Eukaryota > Metazoa > Arthropoda > Insecta > Coleoptera > Scarabaeidae > Melinopterus > Melinopterus prodromus. The sequence continues at coordinate 30,893,233 of OZ030393.1, read as the reverse complement.
ACGTTGTTGATCCAATACACGACACAATTGGTCTCATTTTCAAGGGTCCCTGTTTATGCACCTTTGGTAAGCCGTATATCCTTGGGAGGATACCATTGTGTGACTTGAGTCTTCGTCCAGCTTCTTTAGGAATCTTATTTTCTGTTACAAATCTCTGGATAATGCTATGCAAGTTCCTCCGGATTGATGGTGTTGGATCTCTTTGGACTAATTAATAACAGAATACTTTACCAAGTGTAATTACCCCAAGGGATTGATCCGGAAAGTTTTGTTTAGTGAACAACCAGTAAATAATAGTCAAAGTCAGAATAATAATAGCCGTATAAAGTCGGAATTAAAATTTTATAAATTACCCAACATACTTGGTCTAACTAATAAGGTGATCCCTGTATTAAAACAGAATAATTCAAAGATTGTCACTTACAATAATAAAAATATTGGTAAACTTTACACGAATTTGAAAGACAAAGTAGAAAAGGATTTTATGAGCGGGTTAATTTATAGGGTGGATTGCGGGGGGTGCAATATGGCATATGTGGGACAAACCAATCAATATTTTAAGAACAGAATAAAACAACATAAATATGATTGTGATGTCAAAAATACTAACAAAAAAGATAAAACCGCCCTTGCACTCCACGCTTTCTCCAGCGGGCACACATTCGACTTTGACACGGCAAGGATTCTGAAAATGGAACCACATTACAATAAGAGACGCATTATGGAAATGATTTATATAAAAAGAACAGCTAATACAGTAAACTTAAGGACCGACACTGATAATTTATGTGATATTTACTCTAATGTACTCGCAAAATTCCCGACCTAATTAACACCTGAAATATAGGCAACTGTTGTGACATGTGTGGATAAGAAGAACCGCTTTGGAACTTTTGACTTGTTTCTGTTCCAAATTCGTATTGTAAGATGTCCGTCGTACCGACACACTCGTGTGAGGCGTAGTGGGTGTAGTTTTGTTTTTAATGTGTATTTTAATTTTATGTCATACTTTTGAGGTAAATATAATTGCGGGTCTTGTTAATGTTGTAATAATTGTGTATTTTGTAGCTATGAATAAGGTTTAAAGAATAGACCGAAACGTCAGCAAAAAAGTAAAGTTGTTTTATTGTGGCAGCTCCCGATAGCCATTGAAAGAAACTGAATTGATTTACTGCTTGGAGCGATAGAGGAAGGAAATAAAATACTTCTCTACGTTATATTTTATGAAATAAATTGTTTTTCAACCCGACGTACGATATTTATTATCTAAAGTTGCCGTTGGAAACTTTGAAAAATGTGTTTTTGGCGAATAACTTTTAAAATAGAATTGTGGTGGGGTTGTATTTAGGAACAATGTTTTTTTATTCTGCATCGTTTCACCTAAAAAATGGGTTCCAGTTTAAAATAATAACAATAACACACTTTGAAGTTTGACCAGTTTGACACTAGATTTTGGTCACCCTGTATGATTTGGATCAATGACACTTGGTTAACGAGACTACTGGATCTCACTTAATAAACACGACGCAAAATTTTATTTCCGAGGTGCAATTAGTTGCTTTTTTTGATTTTTAAAGCCAACGATGCAAAATCAATTTTTCTTGGATTTTTTTATGCTGAAGTCACTCAACCGATTTCAATAAAATTTTGGTGGTATGTAGGCAACCATAAAAGGCTGCCTAATGTGTCAAAAAAATATATAGCATGCAATTTAAAAAAATAAATTACCACGGTGTTGCACATTTTTGGAACGCCCCTGTATAATAAAAAATATTTTTTTTAAATGTACGTTGAATTACAGGGTAGGTCTGCAAAATGTCAAACTCTTTGCTTAATCAGTAAGGGAGCTACAGAGAACGGGAGCTGAGTTGCAGGACCCTGTATATAATATATATGTATAATGGATAACTACTTAAAATTTGTTGTGTCATATGTCAGGAAAAACAAAAAGGTGAAATTTGTCGTGTCCTCGTTGCGAGTTATTCACATTCAAAGATGACCGAAATGAGTTTTTTTACTATATCTTGCTCTGTTTTGATCATACATGATGAGTGTCATTAGGAAATCTGTAAATCTATTAAATATCTATAAAAGTCTATCCATGGTTTCAGCGCGAGGTGGAGTTTTCAAGTTATTATTCCTGAAGAACGTCAAAATTACGTACGAGAAACGACGTATTTCTGTGCTGGGAACCTTTCCGCTAACCATGTTATTGAAAGCATGATTGGGCATCATATTTTTTAACAAAAAAGACAATATGTTAAAAGCAGTTAAAAGTTTACCGTTTTCGAGATGTGTCCTTCAGAAGGTTAAAAACGGTCTTATGTAATAGTCACTATTTTTTGGCATAAATGCAACAATACTGTATCTATATATTCAAGTGTAGGCTACTAAAAAGTATTCGATTTGGAAAAATTCAAGGTGAAACCCTGTATAAAATGTGTGCCGTATTTCTCTTACCTGTCTGTAAGTGATAAAATTCGGAGGTATTCGGTAAGAACGGTTGGTTGTTCGACAAAAATGCAGATGACAATTATTGCAGATGATTAAAAGATCTAGCAATATTAGACCAACTTTCACTTTCGCCAAACCATACCCAGATAACATTCGTGCGAGTCACGCAACCCTCATACCTTGAGATCGCAGACGATGTAGTAAGAAACGCAGGAAAATGTCTACATATTCTGGGTTTCTAAGTATTAAGCAGATTGTGCCTACACTATCCGCCGCTAAATTTAACATTATATGACCGTTATATGAGGCCTTTCTACACATTTTATGAAGGCAGTGTATGGTTCAGTACGACGTTGACGCATGCTCAAAGTTAATAATATAGTTATATTTTATAATGCCAATCGCTAACATTGAATATTACTAATTAGAAAAAACTTATTTAAACTTACAGTTACAATAAAATTATAACAGTTAAACCTCTATATGAGCGAAGAGAAACAAGTTATCAGTATATTTTACATTAAAAGTAATCTAGTTTGCAAATATTTACTGTTTTTCTTTAGGTAATTTCATTCCCAAATGTAATGTGGTAACAGTGCAAAGTGCACATGCGCGCGGGCGTACAGGTCGGCGGTTCCCGGACGAGGCACGCCATTTCGCCATCTTGTGTTGTACCGTCTTGCAAGTGCAACGTACGTTTTCGTCTAATAGTTATTTACCGAGTTTGTTCCCGTTTATTTTGTGTGGGTGAAAATAGTATAGTTTGACATTTTATTATTAGTGTTGTTATTAGTTTTCGTGTACAGTAAGTAAGAAGAAAAGCACACCAGAGTCACTCAACCTGCAGGACTCGACAGGAAACCAAGCCGCTTCGGGGGATATTCTGCAAGAGCACTCTGTGGTTGACATTCCAGAAGACGAAGCGGCCTTAATGGAGAAATCTAACCTGCCGTCTGCTTACACGCAGCAGTACACAGAAACTATTATAATAAGGCCTACAAATGAAGTCGACACAGAAGATTATTAATTTTTTTAATATTTATTTGTCTTTATACTTTTTGTTTGTAGTATTAAATATGTTGTTTTGAAAATAAATATATATGTTAAATAAAAAAATATATGAAAATTGTCTAGTGTTTCTTATTTTGCATCTAAAATAAAATACGTATATGTATATGATTATAATCAAGATTTTGTCAATGTCTGCAGGCAACATGAACCGAGATTTTAGCATTAATGCAGCGTTATCTACTATTTTTATTCACTTATTTGTGACGGCTGCAGCGTATAACCCGCTTTTATCAGCGATCCCGTGAATGCTGGAAGCAGCATTCACGGCAAACGCAGCGTAAAATGCGAAAATTATAAGCGTTCGCGTGCGACTCGCAGCATCTTTCGATAATTGAGTCGCAATTGAGGACGCATCGGCCGGCGTATTTGCAGTCACAAGGCGCATAAAATGTTTCACGTCTGCAGTCATTTTGCAGGTTGGATTGTTATCTGGGAGAGGAAGGAAGATGTTGACAAGAAACGATTTTGAAAGGTGAGTAAAATGGTGTATGTGGGGCCTGACCGTGCTTCCTATTGGTCTGACGACAATGAACGTTTGAGATTGAGATTGATAGATCTTTTAACTTTCTACAATAAAGATTCAGTTCATCTACTTCGTGGGGGTAACCGTTTACGATCCACGGCTGAAAAGCGTCAACAACAAGTGGCAACGAACAGATTATACAGGGAATCACTAACGGCATCTTTAAAACATTTTAACTGGCACCATATTTTATGATAAAAAAAACTATAAACATGTAATCAACATATTATTCACGAAATATTCCACCCTTACCATATTTCAATATGAGAGAAATAAAACTACGTTGTATAATATGGAGATGTCTCTTTACTTTGAAACAATTTGTGTGACTATCGATTTCAGCAAGTTAATTGTCATCATCAGGTCAACACTACCGAAAAAAGATACAATTAACAAACAACTTATAAAATTAGCTTACTGTCAATCGGACAACGGCAAGGTCTAACATTTATATAACTCCCGGGGCAGCAATAAACCATTCACGGGGCAACCATAAACCAAGCTTGGGCATTGGATGTGGTTCCCTTTGATATAAATATAAAAAACCTCTATTATCAGTCCTAATCGAAAAACTGTGCAATGTGTCAGCCGAATTTTTGAGGTTATGTCAGGTGGCTTGTTATTACGTCTAAACATAAAAACAAACATAGATATACAATACCAATGCACAGCCAATTACCTTACATAAATAACGGCAGTCAATTCATCAAAATTGATGGGAATAGATGAAAATTCTGTAACTTGTACAATATGAAAACGTGCGTCCAAACGATACAAAGCGACTTGAAATTATAATGTTATAAACCATTATAAACGAACGGCAATACTACCAACATTCAAGCATCAAAAACCAGAGTATCACTCATTAGTGCCAACGCTTAAAAATACTAAACTGCGTATGGTCGACATAGCGAATTCATGCAAAAGTTACATTCAAATTAAATTTAAACGCAATAACACTCAAATAGAGACAAAAACACCTATTGTCATTGGGTAATCTGTTTAAATAAATAATAGCCCGGGAAGTCTGTGATGTTGTTAATGAGGTTGTCATCATTACCATCCTTTTCTATTCGCCTGTTGATGTAGAATATTTCAGTGTAATTCATCAAAATAGATTTCGGGATACTTCTTAAGAGCTTCATATTTTGGATGTGGAAGTGATGACCCTCTTGTATCATATGTTGTCGCACCGCTGAGCTATTACGAGAAATATGTTCATGGAAGCGTATCTTCAAATTTCTGCCTGACTGCCCTATGTTTACTCCGTCACAATTTGACCATTTCAATTCATATATTAATTCATATAGGTACCGCTTTGTTGTAAATGTGGGATTTTGTCTTTATTATTCAGTAATATGCTTCCTATGCTGTTGCGTGTTGGGTTGCATACCATGATTCCATTTCGTTTCATTATTGGTGTTATCTTCCGGTGTAATAAGGGGTGGTACGTTAACTTACGATAGCGGCACATCATGTCCCAACGCGGATATAGTTTTTTGAGTATGCTAGCACTCTTTACTTGTTTATAAAGGTCATCAACTATCTTTATCTCATAACCATTATTAGCAGCTATTGTTTTGATGGTGTTCATTTCATGGGCTCTGTCGACATCATTCATGGGGATATTTATCATGCGTTGCAGGTGGTGTCTGAAGGATGCCATCTTAATATTGTGAGGATGTTGGGAACTATGTGGGATTGTTATGTCGGTAGCAGTAGGCTTCCTAAAGATCGAGAATTGTAGACTGTTATGATGTCTAGTAATAGTTAAATCTAAAAAGTTCAATTTATTCATAGTCTCTTTTTCGATAGTGAATTCTAATAGTGAAACCTGGTTCATTTTATTGAAAAATGTATTTAGTTCATGGTCATTACCATCCCACACAACCAGAATGTCCTCCACGTAACGACCCCAATATTTTATATGACAACTCTCACTAAGCTTGAATATTTCCCTTTCAACCTCCTCAACATATAAGTCTGCCATGAGCCCACTTAGGAGATATCCCATAGTCAAGCCGTCCGACTGTACATACACAATATCATTGAATTTAAAATAATTCTGTTGTAAACAGAGTGTAAACGCTTCCGTCATTTCAGTTACTTGAGACTCCGTAAGATCTTTTTCCTGAAGGGAGTTACGTAGAGCTTTCAAGGCGTCCATGACTGGGACATTAGGACAGGGTCTCCCACGACGAGCTGCCATTAGAAGTATATGGAGAACCAAATGAAATGACAGATTAAAAATTTGGACTTATATTGTTGGACACGATCGTCTCAACTAAAATATTTTGAGTTTTCGGTTACTTCCGGTTACACCGGAAATGATGTCACCTTTTATATTTCAAATGGAACACTCTGTATTTTATCGCATTTTTGAAATCTTTATTAAATTCAACTTTATGTTACATTCTCTATACCTAACATGTGCCATTTTTGAGATATTAATTGTTTTCATTAAAAACTGACAGCTGCACGGTTACTTTCAATTACTTATAAACTATCCCCTTTGACAGTTGGAAAAAAGTTGTACGGCGAAATTGTTGTGAAGGTAACGTATTATCGACACATCGGTAGAACTCTTCTAAAAGTTATACAGGCTGTTCAAATTATAAGATCAAAGTTGAATTCGAGAAAGTATTAAAACTCGATCTTTTCAAATGGCAACCCTAACATATGAATACATTTCTGAATTCTATGAAAAATTTTAGATCAACTTTATGTACTACAATGTCCTATACCCACAACGTAAATGTACCTACTTAAATCGATTTTTAAACATCACAGTGGAACATATTGCCAAATCTAGATTGCGTTGAAAACAACTGAACAAGTTGGAATAAACAGAACTTTTTAATAAAACAAGTTTTTTAGGTCATTTTTCATTATGATTGGTTTAGTATTTATAAAATTATAAGCCTACAATAAAACACAATATTAAAAATAAAAGAAAATGTTAAGAAAATAAAAAAAACCCTTAATTCTATTTCAATAACTCTTCAAAAATGTTGCCGTTTTTCGCTAAACATGCTACTATTCCTTACCATATTATTGTTGGTGGCGTCCCTGATAGAGTTAGCAGATAACCCATTGAAAGCAGCTGGAAGTCTATCTTTCATGTTCTCCTTATCAGGTCCATCATTATTGGGTGGGTTCAAATAGACGATGCTTCAGCGCACGTAACTGTTGCAGTAAGAGGCTTGCTTAACGAGATGGTCGGCGATCGGTGGATTGCGCTTAATGGGTCATACAAGTATTCACCGCGTTCCCCCGACTTGACGCCAATGGATTTATTAATTTCGGGAGCTATTAAAGACGTAGTTTATGAGAACCCAATAATTGATAAGGAGAACATGAAAGATAGAGTTCGAGCTGCTTTCAATGGGTTATGTGCTAACTCAATCAGGGACGCCAGCAACAATAATGCGTTAAAAAGAATTATAGCATGTTTAGCGGAAACGGCAACGTTATTGAACAGTTACTGAAATTGAATACAGGAACTTTTTTGAAATTACCTTCCGGCTTGGTTTTATTTTTAATAGTGTGCTTTATTGTAGGCTTATAATTTTATAATTACTAAATTAATTATAATGAAAAATTACCTAGAAACTTGTTTAATAAAGTTGTGTTTTTCCAAATTGTTCAATAGTTTTCAAAAGCAATCTAGATTTGGCAATGTTTGCAATTTCTACTGTGATGTTTACAAATCGATTCCAGTAGGTACAAGTACATTTTAGGTATAGGACATTGTACACAAAGTTGATCTAAAATTTTCCATAGAATTGAGAAATGTATTAATATGTTAGGGTTGCCATTTGACAAAATCTACTTTTAGTACTCTTCTCGAATTCAACTTTGAGGTTATACTTTGAACAGCCTGTATAACTTTTAGAAGAGTTCTACCGATTTGTCGATAATACGTTACCTTCACAACAATTTTGCCGGCCAACTTTTTTCCAACGGTCACAGGGGATAATTTATAAGTAATTGAAAGTAACCGTGCAGCTGTCAGTTTTTAATCAAAATTATGAATATCTCAAAAATGACACATGTTAGGTATAGGGAATGTAACATAAAATTCATCTAAAATTTAATGAAGATTAAATGCGATAAAATACAGGGTGTTCCATTTGAAATATAAAAGTTCAGATCATTTCCGGTGTAACCGGAAATAACCGAAAACCCAAAATATTTTAGTTGAGACGATCCTGTCCAACAGAATAAGTCCACAAATTTTCAATCTGTCATTTCATTTGGTTCTCCATATACTTCTAATGGCAGCTCGTCGTGGGAGACCCTGTATAAGCTGACAATATCAAAAGAGATAATTCGTGAAGTATCTGTTAGTCGGGTGTTCTTAAGTTGATTAAGTCCATTGCATTTTTGATATTGTGTTTAGCTCTGTAATAGTATCTCTGTAAAATTAGCTTATACAGTTATTTTGATAGTCTATTAGCAACTGTGCCGATGGATGTAACTATGGGTCTGATTGGATAACCAACTTTATGAATTTTAATTAAACTATATAGGCGTGGGATTTCAGCGGAAATGGGTCTTTTTGGGTCCCCTGAACATTTTTGTGCGTGCGTGCGTGCGTGCGTGCGTTCGTGCGTGCGTGCGTGCGTGCGTGCGTGCGTGCGTGCGTGCGTGCGTGCGTGCGTGCGTGCGTGCGTGCGTGCGTGCGTGCGTGCGTGCGTGCGTGTGTGTGTGTGTGTGTGTGTAAACGATTTTTGTGGCGACGATTCCGGAGAAACTACTAAAGGTATCGGGACGAGAAATTCATATTTAGATGTTTCATGACCTAACTTGGAGCTGAAAAGCTTTTGGTTCAAAAGGATCTAAAGGAACTGGTAGTTTATTCTAAGCCTTTTTCAAGGATTTTGCAAATCAGCCGCCATTTCTGTAATTTCGTCAAAATAGGTAAATAATAAATTAAAGTAGAGGAAATTTTGAATGATTTATGCCTATGCCATTTTTTGATAAAATTAATAGTTTAGCTGCAATTCTATTTGATCGAGATCGGTCGCATCTGCATTGATATGAAAATACATAGTAGCCAGAATTTTGACAAATATTTTTTTGTGCTGTCACACTCGAAAACAGCTGATTTCATCAATGTAGTTATATATAAAAGTAACCGCAAGACGGCAAGTATGCGGCAAGTATCTTGGGAAGATTCTGAGGGCGCATGCGTGGCCTGGGCCAGTGTTTACCATTTTCCCGTAAGATGGCGCTAGCTTTTTCTGCTTGCATGTTTTGTGCTCAAACACAATATTAGTGAATTTCGCACTCAATTATCGAGAGGGAATCTTTAAAACGGCATTACATCGAATATCACAATTTTTAAGGTATTTATTTCATATCTGAATTGTGCTGGCGTTCTGGTAGTGGCGCCATCCAGTATCATTTTCACGAACCAAATCCAGAAGGGCGACACTGAATTATCGAGAGAGAATATTTAAACCGGTATTACATCGTCATTCACAATATTAGAGGAATTTATATCATCATTGAATGAAAAATCACTTTATTCTCAATCAATTCAATTTTAATGTTTTTAAACGCTGTCGTTTTATGTGGCGCCATCTAGTAACCTTTAACGAGCCAAGGCTGGACTCTATCACGTGACCACCACGCATCCCTTCCACATTTTTGAAAAGTTTTGGACGCCGACATCAAAGGAGCCGACACCTTACGCTCCTACTTGTATATATCTATACGTTGATTTCATCAGAGGTTGGAGAACCGCTATGGAACGTTGCCGCAAACTTCAAATAAAATGAGATCACCAATTTGATTGTTTGTTGATAAGAAATATCAACCCGTCTTTATATCTAATTCTAAAAACGATCAATGGAGAAAATTGTAAATAAAGTATAGCAATGAGTGTACTTTTATTTTAGTATGTTGGTACGGATGTGACATCCACAGTGTCATGAACAAACATAAATCTGTCAGAATTTGAATTAGCTTTTTAAACTTGACGTTTCGTCAAAGTGGTACCAACCTAACATTTCCTATACAGTAATATAACCATTTTTTATTTATTTTTTTAAATACATATTTCTCAAAAAGCAACACAATAAACGTTGATGTCACTCCTGCCGAAAACTAGATAGCGCGACGAGCGGTGATGCGGCGCGTCACCGAAGGCGGAGCGTCGCCGTCGCATGTGAGCGAGTCGCTCACATGCGACGGCGACGCTCCGCCTTCGGTGACGCGCCGCATCACCGCTCGCCGCGCTATTCCGTAGTTTCGGCACTTGTGATGCTTTGACAATACCTACGATTTATCGCAATAAAATAGATTCTCATGCAGCTAAACTAGTAATTTTATATATTGTATGATAAAGTCATGTGCCTGGCCACATCAGATTTTTTCCGTAGTGTTGACCTAATGATGACAATTAACTTGTTGAAATCGATAGTCACACAAATTGTTTCAAATTAAAGAGACATCTCCATATTATACAGCGTAGTTTTATTTATCTCATGTAATCACCAGAGCGAGTCGCTCACATGCGACGGCGACGCTCCGCCTTCGGTGACGCGCCGCATCACCGCTCGCCGCGCTATTCCGTAGTTTCGGCACTTGTGATGCTTTGACAATACCTACGATTTATCGCAATAAAATAGATTCTCATGCAGCTAAACTAGTAATTTTATATATTGTATGATAAAGTCATGTGCCTGGCCACATCAGATTTTTTCCGTAGTGTTGACCTAATGATGACAATTACCTTGTTGAAATCGATAGTCACACAAATTGTTTCAAATTAAAGAGACATCTCCATATTATACAGCGTAGTTTTATTTATCTCATGTAATCACCAGTTGTCGGTTTTCAAAATATCTGCAGTGTTTTAAATAAATACCTTTTATGGGAGTTGTCCAAAACTTGTATGGTTTGTTGGATAACGAGGTGGGTATGACATAAGAAACTGCTTAACCTACTGATCTTAAACCTTAAAGCGGAGGTCACAGTATTATATGTGAGGTAAACCCAACCTACCCTTCATCAATATCATACCCTATAATAAACCATTAACGTGGTCTGTATGTCAGTTCAGCTTTCCTACCGAAGGGTTGCCCGCAGCCCAGGTACTCCTACACCGTATACCCGCTCTCCCCTCCCTTCCTTCCGACCTTTGACCTCATCTCGTTCAGAAGATCTAAAAAATTTCTTTTATTTTTTTTGTATTTTCTAATATTTCGTATTTTTTAGATATAATATTGTTGGGGATGGTACACCACAGGCCCTCACCCCCCTTCTGACTGGGTTTACTGAGCTAGAGCTTCCAGATGTTCGAAAACGATATCTTAAGACGGAATACGTTGACGTATATCCGTTCCTTTGGAAGGATTTTCAGAAGAATGGATACGTAACAGCATTCCTGGAGGACTTACCAAATCAAGGCATTTACACTTATAGACTAAACGGATTCAGTGTGAGTTTATCTATGTAGAGGAAGTGTGGTATATCCAGATAACAATCGTGCACTGGAATCATCACGCGTCCATTTTCAGTGCTATGACTGTTACATCGCTCGCAAGCGTGCGCTTGTGTAACCATGCTCGTTAGTGTCGAGCAAAGCAACACGCAACGCGTAAATAAACATCGGTTACATCGGAATGATGATACCATATTAGCGTAATTCGGTTTGCGCATTCGTTAATACTACAGTACTTACATCTCGATTATCCGTGCGCTAGTGATGTGCCGGTCCGGAACGATTCGTTCCAAAGGAACGAACCTACTACGAACCTACTACGAACCTAACCAACTAACCTAGCGCCAGTGGCGGATTTACCAGCAGGCTTAGTAGGCTGGAGCCTAGGGCGGCAGATTTTAGGGGCGGCAAATTTTGGCCAAAATATTGTTAATGTCTTACAGAAATTAAAAAGATTTATATATCTAAATGTGTTTAGGTCCACACCCGCTTCGGCGCCAGAGCCGTAGCGGGTCGTGCTGTTGTAGACATAGAGTTCGAGAGAGATAGATATAGAGCGGCGGTCCAAACGGGGAAGTCCCGTCCCGTATTTACTTCATAAACCATAGAAAAGCCGCCTCGGTTGATTGCGTCCTGCAAATTCTAATAAGTTTATTTTATTTTGTTTATTAACATTTCTCTGGTAAATTTTTCTGGTTGTGTGGTTGTGTTTCGTGGATTGTATGAATAATTTCATAACATAACAACACCAGTGCGTACAAACTTATAATAGGTAAGTAATCATAATATATTACAATAGTAGTGTTCGATTACCAGTCGCACTCAGATTGCGTCAAATCATTCTGAGTGAAATTTGGATACTATTGAACGCCGAATCACATGTACACAACCTATGCATAAATTGCATATAAAATTACATTGGAAATAACAAACAAACTTTCTTCATATTGGCCAATTTAATTCAATTTATATTTGAATATTTCTATGCTCCGTTCCTATTGGTGGAATCATGTTGAGCGTGTAACTGAATACAACTGAGCGGGTTTGCGAGTAGTGTTCGAGGGCTAAAGAGGAAACTGATCTCAATCACTTTGGATAGTTTTGAATAGATGTCAAAGGGGTAATCGAACGACTCGACACTAAATAAGCTGATCGTGGCTCAGATTGAATGCGGACTGAATTGAACTTAACAGTAACCGGTAATCGAACACTAGTAATAAATCATCCGTAACGAATAAGGAAGACGTAATTTAACTTAATAAATATCTGTTTCGGAATCTATGGAAAGAAATTTCGATTTTGTGTTATATTGTACTTAAGAGGGGAGCCTCGTATAGACGGGTCGAAAAATCGATTTTTTTGTACAAATCGAAAGTATATCATTTCAAGAATATGCTGTTAAAATTTCAAAGCGAAATTCCAAGCGATTGCTTAGATATAACTATTTTCGCTAAGGTCCTTCGGCGCGCTGAGCAGGTAACAGTGCGCACTGCACAGTGCGCAAGGTCGCTCGGAACGTGCTCAAATACAAAGGCACCCTGAGGGGGGATTTGACCCCGAAGATGACCTCTTTTATGGCCCAGGCATGGCTGTATAGCAAAAACATCGAAAATATAAAGTAAAGTAAAAATACGATTTTCGTCTACCGCAAACTTCAATCGTATTTCTCGGATACAGTTTTTTTTTTATATTTCCGTGGTGGAGCGTGCAATTAATCAGCGAATTTCCAACGTATATGAATTAATAAAATACAATAATTTAATCAGCTAGTCGACATACCTACTGGATTTTGCAACAAAAAATTATTTAACAAGTTTATTGTAACAATTATAAAAAAAAAATTGTTTTTTTTCTAACGTTTGCCATTTTTTACACATTTTTTAATATTTTAAAATTAGGTAAGTGAACGAGATATTGGTATGATAACAACAAAAAAATCATATTGTTGTGCTTCAGTATGATACAGCAGACACAAAATCACGCGCCGATTGAGAAGCTTATTATATTTTTAAGACGCCTTAAAGTAAAATTTTGCAATAAAAAAATTTAATGGTATTTTCCAAATACTCAAGATTGTACAGTAAACATTTGAAATAAAAATAGAGTCGGAACTAACCAACAGAATTTCATACGAAGATATAATTTCTGATTTTGCGAATAGAAAATCGCGCAAAAAAATATTGTAAAACTTTCATACCTGATTTAAATACATTGCATCATCATCATCAGCCGGATTGTTGCCAGATAATTTAATATATTGTTTTCAAACTGTAAGTAAGCGCAATAAAAATTATTTAATTACGTTTACCGAATGTACATTATTGTGTAAGTAGTATTAAGGCATACCTTACCCTGCGTTATTAGTAGTACAGATTGAGCTTTTATTAGCTCACAAATTACCCCAAAAATTATTTCTTGTGCAATATTAACTAAATCGTTGGCTTGTAAAAATAATCTAGGAACTGACACATCGATCCCCTAGTTCACGATCATAATAATTACGGGAAAAGTTGGTATAATTAGCATAAATCATAAAGTTACGATTTCAATAATCATGAAGTTACAATATCATTGACAAAAAAAAATTAATGTGATTGTGAACTAGGGTATCGAAGTGTGGAGGTCGGTAGGGGCGGCAAAATTTGAATAGCCTACTGGCGGCAATGGTGTAAATCCGTCACTCCCTAGCGCCAAGTGTGTGCGGACGCGGTGCAATGTGTATCTCAAAGGGTCTCGTTGTGAAGTGAGTTATCCAGTAGGAGAGTACCGCTTGCATCCTACCCGCACTTTCGGTTAGCGTCGTGTGTGATCCCCCAATTCCCTGTGTGTTATTATTGTTTACGTTTGGGCATCGTTTGGGTGACAGGTCTATTCGCGATCGTACAAATCGTATTAATCGTTTTATAAACAAGCATGGATAACAAACGCAGTGATATTTGGCGACAGTTTAGCCGACTAGAAAACACGGATATTGCAAAGTGCGGTATATGCAGTACAACCTTATCATTTAAAGGAGGATCTACTGCAAATTTAAAACGTCATTTGACACGCAAACACCCCCTAAGCTTACAAGACCACAAACCAAGACCACAAACAGCACAAACGGCGACTAATGCAGATAATAATTCACAAAGTTCCGGTAGTAGCGATGTCGGTACAGGAAGCAACCCTGTACGTGCTCAACACTCTCAACAGTCAACCATGATAAACTTTATAAAAAGACCATTGCCCATAAAAACAGCAAAACAAATAGACGGCCAACTATTGAGATTGATTGTTGCTGAATATCAACCATTAAGTTTAGTTGAAAACCAAGAGTTTAGAAAGTTTTGTGAACTATTAAATTCTAACTACGACCTTCCCAGCCGAAAGCGAATATGAAATACGTTGCTGCCACAATTATACAATACCACGCAAGAAATAGTGAAAACTGCATTAACAGAAGCAATCAATTTCTCGATTACTACCGATGGATGGACATCGATCAATAATGACTCGTATCAAGCTATCACGGTACATTTTATTGATAAAGACTGTAAGTTAATATCATTATTATTAGGTTGTCGCCGTTACACAGAAAAACATACCGCAAAGAATCTTGGGGAAGAGATCAAGAATTTTTTAGTTGAATGGCAAATTGAAGATAAAGTGGTTGCTGTTGTTACAGATAATGCTGCGAACATCACAGCAGCAGTTCGTTCATTAAATTTGCAGCATATACCATGTTTTGCCCATACGCTCAATCTAATAGTGCAAAAATCATTAAAAGAAATTAAAAGTGTCCATCAGAAAATAAAATCTATCGTGCAATTCTTTAAACACAGCACACAAGCAACAACAAAACTCATCCATCTACAAACTCAAAGGGGACATCAACCACTAAAATTAAAACAAGATGTAATAACACGATGGAATTCAACATTAGACATGTTGGAGCGTGTGGTCAAAATTAAGGAACCTCCGCAATCTGCATTAGCCGTTACTAACTGTACTCATCGTCTAACTGAAGAAGACTTAATCCTTATAAGTTGGGCATGTAAAGTATTAAAACCGTTTAAAGTAATCACTGAAGAGTTAAGCAGCGAAAAGGAGTTACTATATCAAAGGTAAAGATATTCAGTAACATGGTACTTAATTTTATGATAAAAATGAAACATCAGTTGGCCGCCGAACCGATAGAAATAAGAAATTTATGTGATACTATAATAGGTGATATTAAACGACGATTAGAGTACATCGAAAAAAATTCGATATACCTACTCTGATGCAACATTTATTGACCCGCGCTTTACAAAAATTTTCTTTGATGAAGAACAACCGTTATTTAAATCGACGTACCAGCGAATGGTACAAAAAGCCTAGGTATTCATGGCAGAGATACAACCCGAAGTACCAGACCAATCTGATGTACCAGACGAAGTAATGGAAGATGATCAACATTTTTGGAATGATTTTGATTCTAAGGTAAACAAGTTTAATTATTATGAAAAATTAGGTCTATAACAAATTTATTCTTCTAGGTTTCGGAGATAAAAACTGTACAAGACCCAACAGTAGCGGCAAATTCAGAGATTGATCAATTCTTACAGGAGCCGCTTTTGAACAGACAACATGATCCGTTAAGATGGTGGGAACAGAAAAAAACATATTTATCCGAATTTATACAAAATAATGAAATCAATACTTTGTGTACCAGCGACGTCAGTTCCATGCGAACGCATCTTCTCCAAAACAGGGCAAATTATTACGGAACGCAGGAATAGATTATCACCTAATAAAGTGGAAAACATTATCTTTTTAAATCATAATTTGAAAGTACTAAAATCTTCGTATCATATTATTACATGTTAAGTTTAATCAAAATATTTATATTGCATATATTTTTTAGTTATTATCTTTCTTTATGAGTTGTTGCATAAATATTCAGTTATTTTATCAATAAATTGCATTTTTACGTTCAACGGTTTTTATTTTATGTTTAAAACAAGTTTAAAATCCTGGATGATTCACACATCATAAATCACACGGTCAACCTGATTTGTAGGGCTGTAAAAATTGCGTTGGTGAAAAATCACATAGTAACCTAGGTTACTCTGGAGTCTGGACCACTCTGGACACTGGACTGCAGATTTATTTGAATTTTGAACCAATATAATTCAAATCCGATTTATTAATACATTAATTTATTTTGCAGATTATTAGTTATTTATCAATAACAATCATCTGCACTTAAAAAAATAATGTAGTCCCATCTTAGACCGACAAATTTAAGTCAAATAATCGCATCGATAGTGGGTACCTTTTGCAACAGACGATGCAAGCAAAAATCGTATGATTTACTGTACTCGGTCCGGTACTCGCAGTAGGGCAGCGGTAGGGTCCGTACTGGGTGCGGTGCGTCTCTTAAGGCTCGTACGCACACGGCTAGTAGTTTAGTACAGTAGCTGGTAATTTAGTGATTTTCTGTGTGCGGACATAAAAATTGAGTCGAGTGGTTCGTAAAACGATTTAGACAAGAAGATAGAAATTGACCTACGGGCAAGTAGGTCTCCCCACCACGTACCACTAACAACTATGCCACTACAGAGGTGCGGACACATTTGTTTTTGTCGACTACCTTTTGTTACCTGTTGTGGCGTATAGCACGGCCCACGGTGCAGGTCCCAACACGAATAAATTCATAATTGGGAAAATCCTTGACTGATTATTCCCAAATTTGGACACAGTATGCATACTTAGGAGTGAATTACCTGTGACTATACTCTCAAACACGAGTTTTCTGATAAAATCACTTCAAAGAACACCGGCATCAGAAAACACGCTGATAAAACACGGCTGACAACAACCGCGCGTAAAAAACAAGCGCGTCGGAAAGCGAACGTTTCATAAAACTCGCTTGTCAGAAAACACGCCACACAGAAAACGCGCGTAAAAAACACGCGCTTCATTATACTTCAGAGAAACACAAGCGTCAGAAAACACCCGCACCAGAAAACGCGCTTTTGTCTAAAAACGCGCGTAAAAACACGCGCGTAAAAAACGAGCGTCGGAAAGATAACGTTTCATAAAACACGCTTGTCAGAAAACACGCGACACAGAAAACGCACGTAAAAAACACGCGCTTCATTATACTTCAGAAAAACACGAGCGAGTTATGCGACCGACAATTATAGTAGTAAAGCTTATGCAGCAAATAGTCTTAGATAAGAATGTTTCATATAAGGCACGCACGCGAAGATACGTCGTTAGTTCTTCGTCGTTAGAATCACGCTTAGACGCTTCCCGCTAAATTCGCTCAATAAATTTGTAACCAAATAAAGTGAATAAATAGACTTTTATACTTTTTAAAAAAAGGTGTTTTTATAAAGAAAATAAAACTGGCGCAGTCGGTAGGATTCGCGACGTTATCGAGTGAATAAAATCTTCGTGATAACGGCCCGTTTCAACGGTTTGTGCGAAACGAACATATAGAGTGATCCAGAATAGTGACCAACCACAGAATGAAAGGATATTTTCTTCTAACATTGTAAGTACACTTGTTCTCGTTATTGCTTTTCCCATCTTATGACCGACATCGACGACCTAAGTGAATCCCTAAAATCCATTTCCGTGTCATCGATTACGAAATTCAACGAAATCAGTTCAGCAATCAACGCAACTAAAATGCCTTATACGACAAAGGACATCACCACAGTGTACCAGGACACAGTTCCAGTGTTTGATGGAGATTCATCAATACTAAGCGCATACATCTCAGCATGTGACTTTCTTGTCAACACATTTTGGCTACCAGAAGGCGAAAGAAATGATGCAGTAGCCGCCTTATTGCTTCGGATTTTCCAAGGAAAATTAAGAGGAAGAGCTTTGCAAACCGTGAGCAGTAACGAAGAAGTAACAACCTGGACAGCTCTTAAAAATCTCCTGCTTGAGAATTTTGGCGACCAACGAAGCGAACAATGCTTATTTAGTGACCTAGCCGCTTTCAGACCAAATAAAAGCGAAGGCGCTTACGATTATGGAAAAAGGATCAAAGTAGCACTCCAACTTCTTCTTTCAAACGTGAAATTGAAGGACGCGGATGTCAATAGCCGTAATTTGAAGTCGGTAAATTATAAAAACACCGCACTTCAGATATACCTTCAAGGGCTCCTAGAAATTGACAACACTATTGGAATTATGGTGCAAGTTAAGCAACCAAAGGACCTGGAAACGGCAATGAGCCATGTAATTGAGGTAGAAAACTTTAATTACCGTGCTGGAAGGGATAATAACCTCCAAAAGATGAGCACGAAACCAAATACGCCTAACAAAAATTATAATCGACCAATGATGCCACCAAGATTCTCATCATATCCGATACCACCACGTCCGTATGTACCACATCAATCATATCCGATGCAGTCACGTCCGTATGTGCCGCACCAATCGTACCCGATGCAACCACGTCCGTACGTACCATACCAGACTTATCAACAATCGTACCCAAGACCATTGCCAAAGTCTGCAAAATATCAATTTGCTAAGTCACCTGGACAAGTAAATGAAAGAAAATCATACCAACCAACGCCGATGGATCTTGGCAGTTCTCAAAGAAGAAGTCAGAATACTTCAAACAATACCCAGAAAGCCAACTGGAACAATCAACGTTTATATTTTCAAGATACCGTAGAAGAAAATGAACCACAACAGTTCGAGCAATACTATGAAGAGGATTATGCAGAAGAGTACTCATATGAGCTAGAGCAGCCAGAACAAGAAGAGTATGAGCAGCCAGAAGAAGTCGCCGATGAAGTAAATTTTCATGTGATTGGCCAAAATGTCAAAAACCCTTAACAAAAAGCAAGACAATACGTCCACCAGTAATTCATCTAAACAACATTAACACTACTTTACCATTTTTAAAATTCTACGGCCTCAAATTTTTAATAGATACAGGATCAACTAAAACACTTATCAACACACGACTCTATAATCATTTTGGGATGTACGCAGTAAAAATTCCTTTTAAAGTAAAAACCGCACATGGACTCACGGAACACGACGACGCTGTTTATATGGACATACCCGATATATTCAATGTGGATATGAAGCACACGTTCTACAAATTTAATTTTAGCAAAAATTTTGACGGATTAATAGGTATCGACCTATTAGAAAAATTAGAAGCAGTTTTGGATATTCGAAAGAGAAAGCTAACAACAAAACATGCGGAAATGCCTATTTTCATGAATGAACAGCATAAATTTATTATGGAACCTCTACAAGCGAAACCCATTAGAGTCCCCGTAAATCAAAAGGATGGGTACGCCATATTTCCTAAATTTAAGCTATTTCCCGGAGTAGAAACCAGAGAATCCGTAGTAAACATAATCAACAATGAAGCTCTAGTGATTGCCGTGAACTACACAGACGAGAAGATTGGTCTAATATTTCAAGACCCTGTAGATGTCACACATATCGACGAACTAGAAGAATATTATAATTACGAACAACTAACAAAAGGTCAAAATGAAGATCTTGTTCACCTTCAAAGAAGAAACGTCCAAGAAAACTTGAACATCAAAGGAATGAACATAGAGGAAGCAGCAACAATTAAAGTACTGACAGAAAAATACAAACATATTTTCCACATTGAGGGACAGCAGTTAACTTTCACACACTGTATTAAACACAAGCTAAACTTAAAAAACAGTAACCCGGTATATGTAAAAATGTACAGGCAACCAATTGAAGTAAAGAGAGAAATCAAAAATCAAGTATTGGAACTACTCGATCAAGATATTATTCAAGACAGTGTATCACCATGGAGTTGCCCTGTAAACGTTGTCACAAGAGAACTGAACGGAAAAATCAAAAAAAGGATGGTCATTGACTATCGACGACTGAACGACCAAATGATCGAAGATAAGTACCCAATCCCGAACATCTCGGACATTCTTGACAAATTAGGAAGATGTCACTACTTTAGTAGCATCGACTTAGCCGCGGGGTACCACCAGGTCGAAATGCACCCCGATGACGTAGAAAAAACAGCTTTTTCCACGGAGCAAGGACACTACGAGTTCAAGCGCATGCCGTTTGGGCTAAAGAATGCCCCAGCGACGTTTCAACGTCTTATGGACAATATCCTGAAGGGATTATTAGAAGATACATGCCTAGTGTACCTCGATGACATCATTGTTTTTTCAACGTCTCTGCAAGAACATGTAATAAAATTGCAAAAGGTATTCGACCGATTAGAGCAAGCTAATTTTAAAGTAAAATTAGAAAAATGCGAATTTCTACGCAAGGAAATCAAGTATTTAGGACATTTAATAACCAGTGAAGGTGTTAAGCCAAATCCAGATAAGGTTGATGCAATAAAAAGGTACCCATTGCCAAAGACCCGGAAGGAAATAAAATCGTTTCTCGGACTACTAGGATATTACAGGAAATTTATTCGAAATTTTGCAGATATAACGAAACCATTGACGAAACGATTAAAGAAAGGAGCAACAATAACTATTGACCTGGAGTACGAAGAAGCATTTGAAAAATGTAAAAACTTATTAACTAATGAACCAGTCCTTCAGTACCCTGACTTTACGAAGGAGTTTATTATCACCACCGATGCTTCAAATGTTGCCATTGGGGCAGTCCTGTCTCAAGGAAAGATCGGACAAGACAAGCCAATATGCTACGCAGCAAGAACGCTTAGTGACTTTGAGCAAAGATATTCAACCATAGAGACAGAGCTCCTAGGAATCGTTTGGGCGATAAAATACTTCAGGCCCTACATTTATGGAAGACATTTTAAAATCTACACAGACCACCGACCCCTTGTCTGGCTGTGGAAATTGAAGGAACCCAATTCTAAAATGATGCGTTGGAGACTAAGACTGGAAGAGTATGATTTCGAAATAATACATAAGAAAGGTAAACTGAACACAAATGCGGATGCTCTTTCCAGAGTCACTATTGATCAATTAAACGCTATAGAAAATGACAGTTCAACGGTCCGTCCCACTGTTGGAGAAGACCTAGATAAACTCATTTCGGAACTGTTACGTGACGAAATTGAATTCACACCCGAAGATTTGCCTAATACATCATTTGCAAATAGTAATCCAAGAAATAAGGTAAGCAAAGGCAAAGACATGGAGACCCTTAGGCGATTTCTCGCCCCTGATGATGATGGAAGTAACACTATACACTCCAATCAAGATGACGAACCGCAGAAGTCAATCGAAATTAGCCACACGCCAATTGACAGCAAGAAAAACCAATATTTTATTCAAGCAAATAATTCGTCGAATAATCAATGCACTAAAGTATTACAGAGTACTAAAGAAGATAGAAAAATAACGTGCGCAAAAATACAATTAGAAAATAATGAAGAACAAATTCTCAATTTTATCAAAGAATATATGACCAACAGCAATGTGAAGCATTACTTACATTTTGACAACGATCAGCTATATAACGATTTTTGTAAAGTATACACAAGACATTTTAATAATAACGGACCTGATTTAGTGAGATGTACGAAGAGAGTGCAAGTCGTAAATGATAAAACTGACCAACTCGAACTACTGGAAACCCATCACACTGGAAAAACAAATCATAGAGGAATTGAAGAGATGCTGACCCGGCTTTCAAGAAACTATTGGTGGAAAAACATGAAAGATAGCGTAACCAATTACATCAAAGAATGCGAAGTATGTAGTAAAGCTAAGTACGACAGACACCCATCAGTACCACCACTTCAACTTACAAAAACACCAGATAAACCATTTCGAAAATTATTTATGGATACATTTACGATCGGTAAAGCCAAATTCCTTACAATCATCGACACATTTTCAAGACTTGGTCAGGCAGTGCCGGTACCGGGAATAAATGCAACAGATATTGCAGACGCTTTACTAACTTACTTCCAGTATTATGGGACCCCGGAAGAAATTAGTTGCGACAATGGAACCGAATTCTCCAATGATGTTATTAAACGTCTGCTGCAAGAACACAAAATTGCCGTGCACTTCGGAACCCCCAAGAATCCAAACTCCCAAGGAAACGTTGAACGATTTCACTCGACAATTATCGAACACATTCGCTGTCTAAAGGAAAGAAGAAACGACCCTATACATGTCCTCATGAAATTAGCTATAATTGCGTACAATAATAGCATATCTAAAACAACAGGTTGTGCACCGCTAGAAATAGTATTCGGTCATACAGCTCTACGTGATCCAATGGATCTATTATATTCAAAGGAGTACTATCAGGAATACGTAAACGATCATCAAGACCGTATTAAGCATCTTTATAGAACAATAGAGGAGAAAAACAAATCGGATAAACAAAAGTATATAAATAAACGAAACGAAAACGTGAAGGTAAAACCGTTTCAAATTAACGAAATGGTGTACATTCGAAATAATGGTAGGAATAAATTACAGAACCCTTATGACGGACCTTACAAGATTTTAAAACTGAATGACGACGAGACCGTAATTGTAAAAACAAGACGAGGAGATAAGAAATTCCATACAAGACATTTGAAACACTCAATTGTTTCAGGTTTGCCGGATGGTGCGTCCGACAATGCCGAGGAGACGTAAAAATAGAAAAGATTACTAAAGATACCGGATTGTTGCCTGTTCGACTTGGAACAGCCCAAATCGTGAACAGTCATTGGAATATTGCAGCTGTCTATGAACTCAAACCATTAATCGAAGAAATTGAAAAAATTAAGCAAAATTATGATTATTGGATGAAAGCGTTGAAAACCTACAAACATAATGATCATTACACACAAGAAATGCACAACTATATCACTATCCTGACGACCAATGCAAGAAAGATGGCAAAGCTGAAGAAGCAAATACTACCAACAGATACAAGGCGAACCAAAAGAGGAGCAGTAAATATCATAGGAAACATGGTAAAGGCGATTACGGGAAACCTGGACAACGAAGATGCCAAACGATATGACAGTGCAATTCAAGAGCTAATAACATCCCACAAAGAAATCAAAACAATCGTCAGTAAACAAATTACATTAGCACAACAAGCGATTCTGGAATTTAATAACTCAATTAGTACCATTCGAAGTAACCAAATTATTATTCAATCAAGAATGATACAGATGGAAAATGCAATTAGAAATTTTACTTTCTACAACCTCCAAGAATTTAAGCAAATCACAATATATGCTATTTTTAATCAACTAATATTTATGATCAATAATATTAACGATATCATGGAAACATTAATCAACGCAATGACATTCGCTAAGTCAAATTCATACCATCCATCTATAATGGACCCTGAAGACTTGATGCACGAACTAACTCACATAGGCACCCTATTGACATCGATCAAGCTGCCCATTGATACAACTATCGCCAATACTTACTATTTGGAACGCGTAATTACAGTCAAAGCTTACACCAAATCAACTAGTATAGTATTCATGCTCATGATTCCTTTAGTGGAACCAATTCCCTACAACTACTACACCATATCTCCTTTACCTATAAAAGGAAATACAACAAATTTTCATTCGATCCTCCCTAAAAGTCCTTACCTGGCAATTAACGAGTACAGGTTTGCATCTATGCATGATCAATGTTTAGAAGTCGTACCTACAGAGTATCTGTGCAACTCCGCTGTCGATTCCGCAATAAACGAAGACTCCCCGTGTGAAGTGCAACTGCTATCGTTCTCCAACAACTACGAAAGATGCATTTACCAAACAGAAAATATCCACACTGTATGGGTCAACAAAGTTGCACAAGACCAATGGATCATGGTGTTCCCTGCTCCAAGGAAAGTTAAGAAGATCTGTGGAAAACAACAAGAACTTGAAGTCCTCGAAGATACCTGCCTCATCAAACTAACGCCGGATTGTTTACTAAATGCCGATGGTATTATCCTCAGAACATATGAAACCCACTACAGGACAAACAGCAGACCCGAAATCCCGGACATCAACCTCACTCTACAAGGGACTCAACTGCCGACCTCGAAAACAGATTTCAAGGAACTACAATCAGTACACCTGGAGAACATCACTAAGATCACCAAAAATCTAGATGACCTCTCCGACGACTTACGTCAACTGCAGGATCCTGAACTTCACGAAAGGCCAATAACAGTTTGGACAATTGTTCTATATATTTTAATATTTTGTATTTTGCTAGGTGTATTAACAAAGCGCTATTTCCAAACATGTGCAAAGGCAGCAAACACCGACCCTTCGAACGACCTCAAGGCCGCCGATAGCAAACCAGAGGCCGCCCACGGTAATCCAGAACCCGAGAGTCATCACCTGACCTTCTCAAAATGAAGCTCCAGATGATGCTTCCCTCTTCGGCCGGAGGAGTTATGCGACCGACAATTATAGTAGTAAAGCTTATGCAGCAAATAGTCTTAGATAAGAATGTTTCATATAAGGCACGCACGCGAAGATACGTCGTTAGTTCTTCGTCGTTAGAATCACGCTTAGACGCTTCCCGCTAAATTCGCTCAATAAATTTGTAACCAAATAAAGTGAATAAATAGACTTTTATACTTTTTAAAAAAAGGTGTTTTTATAAAGAAAATAAAACTAGCGTCAGAAAACACCCGCATCAGAAAACACGCTTAAAAATGGCGGCTGTCACAGAACGCGTTAAAAAACACGCGCTGAAAAAACACGCTCGTCCGAAAGCGAACGTTTCATAAAACACGCTTGTGAGAAAACACACGACAACAAAAAAACAAAAAAACGCGTAAAAAGCAGGCGCTTTTTTTAGGAATTTCCCGACAAATTACCTTTCTCCTTGAATATCTCACCGTCGAGTACTTCAGAAAAACACGCGCGTCAAAAAACACGCGGTTCAGATAACTCGCGAGTCATAATACACGCGCATCATAAAACACGAGCTTCAAAAAACACGATACTGATAAAAACGCGCGCGTCAGAAAACACGCTCTACAGAAAACGCGCGTATAAATTATGGTACACTTCAAAACCGTTAATTAAAATCCGTTTGGCCTAGCCCACACCAGTTTGACCTGTAGTATGCCTTTACATACCACGTTAAACTACTTTGGCCTAGGATAAACTAGTTGCGCTTACCGCTCTTTGGCCGAACTAGGTTGGCCTAGGTAAAACTGGTGCTGCCTGAAAGCCGGTTTTACCGGTTACATTTGAACCGTTATTTCCATAATTTACGAAATAATAATAATAGTTACGAATAACTGAAACAACAGAAGCAAGAGAGGTTGCGACCTCGAAAAATATGCTCAACAGCGTTTTATGTAAATTGTGGTTTTGGTCTATCCAGGGAGTAATGTAACATGATTGCAATGGTAATCATGTTTTGTATTACACTGCGGATAACCGCGCGTCTACGTTGTAGTTCCATCCCGGACGACCTTCACCTCACAACTGTACTAATTCGCAGATCGTTCGGACACATTTTAGGTACTATACCGTTTAGTAGTAAGTGGATACTCGCTACTGTACTAAACTACTAGGCGTGTGCGTACGAGCCTTTAGTCCGTCTCTCGCAGTAGGTTCAGCGCTATGGTCCGAACCTACTACTAGGTGCGCACCGCACCCAGTACGATGTACCTGAGAGGACCGCAGTAGATTCGGTCCGGAGTGGGTGCGGACTGGTAGGTGCAAAGGAACGAATCCAGCGGATTCGTTCCTCTAAAGGAACTCGACCGAAAGGAACGAGTTCACGAAAGGAACGACCTCATCTCTAAAAACTAAATTAGATTTACGCGCACGGCGTGCGCGTTTAATCTGTGCGGCGGTTTCTCCGTGCACGGCATTTATTGATTCAACCGTGCGCAGATTATCCGTGGCTAGTCCGCTCTGGGTGATGGTATGCATTTAAGTTCAGTAATCGAATTGTTGCCTAAGTGGAATGCATAAAATGCAGCATAGTTGTGCTAATAAATAGAGTAAGCGGTAGTATTGTAAGTATAAAAGAATGAACCTAAAAAAAAGTTCTAAGTAAATCTGAATTTCAAAACATTTTTAAACCATTAATTGGGTTTCACATCTGGCTAAAATGTACAGGATATTCCGTAAAGATGGCTACAAAATTATAGGGTGTTTAGGGGATGCCTAAACAAGCAATTTTTGTGAATAAAGTCTTGTTCGGAAAAGAGCCATTTAGGCACTAGGCTAAATCAATACAAAAAACTGGAGTCATTTATTTCTTTGGTTTATTACAAAAACTGTTCAATTTGGACTCCATGTTGTTTCATACTTAAAGGTGGAAACAGATAGGGGTAACGCGATGCTACCGTAAAAATACTGTAATGCCGCCATCTGTCAAGCAAAAGTAGAAGTACGGCTAACTAGATCGGAGCGCACAGAACGAAGGTTGCAAAACGCAATGCTGCAGCAAGGGTCGTCTATTTTCTACTTTTCCGTAACGTTGGAGCAACGGCGATTGACTAAAAGTGCGCATGCCTGGCCTGTGATACATGAGTAGTGTTCGATTGCTGGCCGTGCTTAGTTCTGTTCAATCTGATTAGCGATCAGTTGGCTAAAGTGCAGTTCGATTGCTCGTTTGACGTCTGAGCAGAACTGATTCCACCAATAGGAACCAAGTATTTAAAATTTGCGATCAGATTGAACAGATTACAACTGAGCGCGGCCAGCAATCGAACATACCTATGGTCGCAGATTTGTTTGTTTACAACTGTCAACGAAATGGTTTTCGAGCAGTGATTATATTTATTCGTACCTATTATCCATTAAAAAGTTGTCTTTTTAATGCCTTATATTGATTTGTAACTACTTTAACGGTAAGTTATTCACAATTTTGAGCTGATGTGTATGCAAAATATAAACATTTTAGGGGATTTTGTTGTAGATTATGATGTATTTTGGACCACGTACATGATGGAGTTATCGAGCGATTGCAGACCACAAAAGCCCATCATTTTAACTGAAATTGTTGATGATATTGAAGGGCGAATTCCTCAAATGCTTGCATAAAATTACTCAACAAGTAAGCATTGCCATAACAACGTTCTGATTTTGTTTAATTGTTATATTACGACATTATCTTTTTAGATGTAAGTCAACGTAAGTATTACGAAAGAATTTTCTTGCTTCTGTGTATAAAATCAGCGTTCATCAAGAAAGTAGATAGCAGATTTTTAAGAAAAGTCATTTTTAGCATTTGTAGTGCAAATTCAATGTTGATTGATCCACATTTAACAGAGGTTGCGTCCTCACACTGCTTGACCGTTTGAATTGGTGAAGTTATAACTCTCGTCAGTGGTTTATGGGTATGTATGGTTTGTAGGAACCTGCGGGCGTTCTGCTACAATGCATTAGGGATCGGTGCAGCTTCTGTCATTATATTACTGGATCAATCTTGATGAGGATTGTAAACAAGATAATTTTTTATTTTAGTTTTTTGTTGTATAATTTTGCATTTAGCTTTTATTTCCTGTAATCCTGTAACGCTCCAACGGCAGACGGCATAACCGATGTAGCCGTTGCTATCTTTGTTGGTTTTCTTCTGTTTTCACTATTTTTCACATTTTTCACTCTTTACGAACTGTAATGTATCATTCTGGCTGCACTATTCTTTAGTTCTACGTCCAATCGGTTTTTAAACCCGTTTATGATAGGGGCCGTTACAGTACTTTCGGATAAAGCATTCCACGAATAAACAATCCCATTAGTGACGAAATATTTCCGTTGCAGTCTTGCAGCCTTTACCTTATCTAATTTTTTGAATGCCCTCGAATTGCTGATTGTGACTCTGTTGGAAGATACCCGCAATGGCACAGTTTCTATCAAGTCCCACCTGTGCCTTCTATCCTTAAGTGTTGTCAAGTGAAATCTTGCTAACCTTTCAGTGTATGGTAGATTTTGTAACTCTGGTGATATTTTAGTTACTCTCCGCTGAATTTTCTCTAGCATTTCGATGTCCTTGATGTAATACGGGTTCCACACTGTGAATGCATACTCTAGTTTTGGCCTGATGTAACTTTTGTACAGTTTTGCTATCATGTTGACTGAATGATCTTTAAATGCATGTTTAATAAGATAGACAAAGAAGTTTGTTTTCTTGGCTACTTTCGTAATGTGGCTTTCCCATTTAAGGTCTGATGTGACAACAACTCCAAGATCGTTTGTTCTGCAACAGTTTAATAGGATTGTATCTGTCAGAGAATATTGTTGATTTGGGTTGTTTGGGCTAATTCTTAGTACTTTGCATTTTGTCGTATTCAGTTTCATTCCCCATATTCCTGACCATACTTCAACGTTCCTTAGATCTTCTTGGAGTTTCACCGCATTGACTATATGGTTTGTATAGAGCTTGCCATCATCAGCAAAACTTCTCAGTTGAGTTTCTATGTGGTCAACAAGATCAAAGAGATTTGATGTAAGGAGCAGCGGTCCAAGCACAGAGCCCTGTATAACTCCGCTACTGATCAAGTGGTTACTAGACATTTCACTCCACTTACTCTTACTTGATAATATCGTTCCTCCAGCAGATCAGCTATTAGAGTCAAAAGCTGTCCTCGTACTCCATAATGTTCTAACTTTCCGAGCAACAGGTTATGCGGAACTTTGTCAAAGCCCTTCTCATAGTCCAGGTGAATTACATCTGTAAGCTGGGAGTTTTATTTTATTAATTAAATGTGTTTGATTAAAAACAATGTCCAGACAAGTGCAGTCTGTACTGTACAGAGACCAAGGATCAAATCAAATCTTGTAAAATAACTTGGCAGGCAGGATGTTACATTCGGCTCCAGTATCGACGTTAAAAATCACATTTTTATCATTAATAATCACATTTTCGCTTATTTGGCTTAGAAAACTATTATTACGGCTAATATTCAACACATTTTTTACGTTATCTACGTCTATAGCGTCAATAAATAATTCACTATCACCACTATCCTCATTTAAATGACATTCATTAACTTTCTTATTGTATTTTGACTTATTGAAATTAGTTTTATACTTTTCTTTCTTAAAAAGGCAACCTGCTTCAAAATGATTTTGCCATATGCCGGACATTTTCCTGTTATATGTCTACTTCTACACTTTAAACAATCGAAAGCATTATTACTAAAACCATAGTGATTCTTATTATCTGGTACAAAACGTGTACTTATCTTTTTCACCCGAATGTTGTCTACGGTAATGTTCCTTTCTTCATTGGTCTCCACTCCCATCTCGTTGGTTTGTTGTCGGCTGATCTCATCGTCAGCGTCAATTTTTCAATCTGTAGTAGCCTCTCTCTCAAGGTGTAGTCGGTAATTCCCATCCCAATCATGTTTCTCACCATGTCGTCTTCATCCGTGTATTCGCATCCCGCAGCTAATGATTTTAGTTCGGTTATGTAGTTGGTTACCGATTGTCCGCCTTTTTGCTTATGTGATAACAACTTGTAGCGTTCATATACAATGTGCTTTCTCGGCTGACAGTATTTGCCCATTGCGTCCAGGACCTCGCTTAATTTTGCTTTATCGACTTTTAATTTGAAGGTGTTGAAGATTTCTACACCGGCATCTCCGATTAGGTTAACAAATATTACTATTTTTACCTTTTTAGTAGAATCTTCTTTATCTGCAGCCAGCAGGTACATTTCGAACTTCTGCTTCCACGTTTGCCAGTTCTTGCGCACGTTCCCGCTGAAATCCATGATGTTTGGAACTCGTAGGCCCTCCATGCTTCACGCGGTTATTTTTAAATCCGTTGATATCTCTTCGATCCGCTTATACTTGCGTTTTTCTTTTACTTTGGTTTACACCTGACACCATGTAGTATTGGGTACAGGAACTATTTTATATTCAAACACCACGTTGTACTTTATATTACATCTACTGTATATACTTATCAGATACAACTGTTCTGGTTGACTATACAAGTAGTGTATAAAGGTGGTTACTGCCTCCGCCACCGCCGCCACCGCCCAATAAATTAAAAATGGCGTCCCACCACCCAATTACCACTAATTGGCTACATCACCGAATCAATTAAGAGTGGGGTTCTACTACCATCTCCACCACTCAATTAGCTAATTAGAGTGGTAATTAATCAATTAGAGTGCAATTACATCACCCAATCAATTAATAATACAATTACATCAATTAAACCCCCACATCACTGAGTGCTCGGTGTGATTTGGCTTCTGAATACACTTTATTACAGGTAGGCGACCGCTCGCTCTAGACACATTGCAGGGGGTGAGGGTGATGCAGGTAGGCGACCGGTGGCTCTAGACACATTACAGGGGGTGAGGGGGTGACATACTACTACGGAGGGTGTATTTATACAATACCTGTCTTATTTCATGTTGTTTGTCTTTCTCTATCTTATAGCTTTTTGTTTACCGACACACATTCCATCTCTCATTGGGGTTATTACACTTCACAAACACATTGCAATAGGACGTAATAAAACACGAATAATTTACATACAAAAATCATTTATTAAATTGTTATCATTACATAGTATCAGTACATAATACCATTACATAATTATAAACTAGTTCACATCTTTCCCTTTTTTTTCCCTCAGACTTTCATTATAATTTAGCTGATTTGATTATCTAACTTGCCGTACTACACTATTTATCGGTGTGTATTCAATAATACTATCATGAACGATAATACAATACGCTTTAGTATTATTGGGGAATACATCAGAACTTTGAAATTCCACACTAATGTCAGACGTCGATGACAGTCTATAATCATGACATACACCAAACAGAAAACTTAATGGAATCCGTAGATACTATGTTATTATAAACTAATTCACATCTTTCCTCAGACTCTCATTATAATTTAGCTGATTCGATAAACCATTTTATTCTAGATTGTTCTATCGTATTTTTTTTTGTTTATGTAATTAGGTAGTACATCTTTCGTCAGTATTTCATTATAATTTAGCTGACTCGATAATCCATTTTATTCTAGATTGTTCTATAGTATCTTTTCTGTATTTGTAATTGGGTAAGGGTGGTAATATATCAATAAAGGTGGGGGGATAGGACTGTATGTGGGATACATATATTCAGGTAAGCTTTAGAAATTGTTATCCTCACTATTGATTGAGTGGATTAGAATGTTGGACAGATGTCTATGTATTTATGGGGTTACATCATGAGATTAGCATCTACCATTCATTAGTTCAAATCATTCGTGAGTTAATTTTTTGTTTAATGTTTTTGTAAGTCATTCCGCGTGGTATGAGATGCTAAAACTGCTCGGTAAGTACAATCACCACTAATTCTATCAACCACTATATAAAAGATTAATACATAGTCAATGTACATAACTGTATCAGCAATTATAATGGAAGACTCATCATCACATAATTATAGAGTATCTTACAGTTGTTCATGGCACACACAGCACTAACTGGTCTACATGTGTGAAACTTGCATGGCGTATTCATCTCAATTATAGGTTTGGTGGGATACCCTATTTCGATCATCTCCAAATTTATAATGTGCGGATGTGTCCTCCAATAAGCCGTCTCTCTCAATAGTACATCATATTTATCTCCACCCTTCACATAAATGCTATCCAGTCCATCCAAATATAATTCCAATACATTCGATAGTTTATCCAAACCTATGAAGCCTGCCGTGTAGTCGATGCCATGGTGATGAGCCTCCAGATATCGAGTAGTTTTCTTATCGTCACTATTTAGATCGTCAAACTTGGTTGATGGTAGAAAGAGGTGATTTGACATATATCTTCCATCGTAGATGCACAACTCCTTCACCATGAAGACACCTGACCCCACTCGGAAACCCTGAATATCAACTACCGCAATTCTCATTTTAATCGTATTATTCTTTGGGTGATGTTAACTGTATACTAGACAATTCCACTATAATTATTTGAATATATAGGTAATATGTATCCCCACCTCAAAACCCCACCCAGTCAAACAAAGTCGTTGATGATAGGATCTTTATTATACCATACTTTGCATATACTACTGTTACAACAGTGATCAGACATAAAAACCAACGATTGTGTCACTCATCCTGACAATTTGTGTCAGCCAACCTGACAATTTGCGTCAGTCAAGCCGTCAATCGTGTCAACCGACCGGACAAAGAATACGAGAAGTGGTATCTACTTATTATTGAAGTATGAATCTCATCTTCAATGGAAAAACTACATTCTGGGGATTATCGTAAAAATGACAACCGACAACAATGTGGAGATATATCACAAAGTAATGAAATACCAGTTTTAACCAACAATATTCGAGAGTGTAAAAGCAACTACAAGAACGAAATGAATTAGCTACCGGTAAAGATGCTGTATATGACACTGTGCTTGGAATTGTATGCATTCTTATGGGATTTTGTTTCATACAGGCCCAATACTGCAAAATAGCATTGTTTCTTATGTAAAACATACACAAATCCTTTCAATATATAAGATCTTTGTGCGCAGAGCATTATATTTTTATAGACAGTTCTCAAAGACTTTTTAGGGTTCTCTTTAAAGTTTTAGCGCTTCTAACGTATCCATATTACTTCTGCCAGTAGGTATAAATATGTGGTACCAAACAATCGACTCTCATTTGACTTACAGCAGTGACCTAACATAAAAACCAACGATTGCATCAGGCGACCTGACAATTTGTGTCAGTCAATCCATTAATTGTGTCAGGCGACCTGACAATTTGTGTCAGTCAATCCGTCAATCGTGTCAACCGACCGGATAAAGAATACGATAAGTGGTATCTTCTTATTATAGAAGTATGGGTTTAATCTTCCATGGGAGAGCTACATTCTGGAATCATCGTAAAAATTGCAATCGACAACAATTTGGAGATATATCAGAAAGAAATGATGTGGTAGTATTAACCAACAATATTCAACAGTGTAAAAGGCAATTACGAGAAAGAAATGAATTAGCTACCGATGAAGATGTTGTAGATGTGAGTGATAGTAAGAGG
Organism: Melinopterus prodromus; assembly: GCA_964023965.1. Taxonomy (NCBI): domain Eukaryota; kingdom Metazoa; phylum Arthropoda; class Insecta; order Coleoptera; family Scarabaeidae; genus Melinopterus; species Melinopterus prodromus. Next base: position 30,859,783 of record OZ030393.1, on the reverse strand, counting down.
GAATCCAAGGTACATATTTTGGAGAAAATGGAAAGAAGAAGATACTGCGTTTCGTGTTATAATTTTCATTCTAATGAGTTGGGGAGAAAACGAGCGAGAAATGCAACAATAAAAATTAAAACCATATGCAATACGTGTAATAAACATTTTTGTAGCAAATGCTTCGAGAGAACACATGAATTTCTAAAGTATGTTGCATAATATGTATTATTAATAAAATAAATAAATAAATTTCATCACATTCTTACTCCATCAACCTGTCATTGAATTATATACAGAAAATTATAAATAGCCGTATACAGCACACCATGTAAATGACACTTTTCTGTATCTCACGCTCATGTATGTGGCATCAATCAGGTTTTTAATCTGTTGGAATCAGTCAACCTATCATACACCTATCAATCCCACCGTCCGTAACTCCAAATCAAATATAAATTGATTATTATTTATAAGTATTTTTAGTATCAATCAGTATTCGCTAGTATGAGGGTCGTCAGTCACCCATCACTATCACTACCGCTAATTAACTTGGACACAGTCTGCTCGAATGATGAAGTGTCTACACAGCAGCGCCATGGTGAACTTCTTCCAAACAGTATTAGGGCGATTATATGTGGTCCTTCAGGTTGTGGAAAAACGAACCTTCTACTTAGTTTACTATTTGAGAAAAATGGTTTACGCTTTGAGAATATCTACATTTTCTCCAAGACATTATTCCAACCAAAATATGAATTTTTAAATAATATAATCAAGGAGATACCAGAAGTTCAAATTTTTAATTACAGCAATAATGACGATATTGTGGATCCTCACGATGCCAAAAACAACTCCGTATTCATTTTCGATGATATAGCCTGCGATAGACAGGATAAAATACGATCATATTTCTGTATGGGTCGTCATAAACTTGTCGATAGCTTCTATTTAACACAGACTTACACACGAATACCTAAACACCTATTGCGTGATAATTCAAACGTCATAGTTTTATTCGCTCAGGACTCACTTAATTTAAAGCATGTGTTTGAGGAGCACGTATCAGCAGACATGAATTTTCATAGGTTCCGAGAAATGTGTCTACAATGTTGGAGATGTGGAAAGCATAGTGCATTAGTAATAATGAAGGATTTTAAAATTGAAGATGGGCGATATAGAATGGGGTTTGATCAGTATATATTAGACATACAATAGAAAATAGTGACCGTGTGAATCGACTATCGAGTGAAATAGAGCTACAAACAGTGCATCGCAGTGTTGAAGTGGATAATTGGTTTTAAATCTTAGTATCTTCAATTTTAATATACAATGGAGAGGAGGAAGCAGTTGTGGAGTAGTAAACATAGTGATACACCTCGGGGTGGAAATGATATTAAGAGACAGATCAGTGAGATAGCAAATGTTGTCAGAAAAAAATATTTAGCTTTAAAGATGGGACGCAAACGTGATGATGAAACGATTGAACGTGTCGCAAAACCTATAACTGAGACATTAAAAGGTATTTCCACCGCAGCGATGGATTTACTACAGAAGAATATTACAGCCGGAGCAAATGCTGTAAAGCTTGAGAAGCGTGAGCCTATGGAAATATCATCACTGCCCACACAAATTAGCGCATACTTCTCTACCGGTCTAGATAAGCACTTAGATAAAAGTTTTGGTGCGCAATACAATTATGAAAGTGGACATTAGGATCAAAAAGCATCGATTTTTCAAATGATAAAATAATTATAGATAATGGAACTACAATTGATGGAAGTAGGGGGTTATATGAATTAATATTTCTAAAATCACCAGTAGGTTATTCACGTAGGGATTTGCAGAAATATCATGAAATACTCGATTTAACGAATGTGCATAAACATCAATTTGATGTTAATGCGCGAACTAAGGCGAATAGATCGTATAAATATACACAAATCATAAAACCACTATTGGAAAACTCACTTGATTTAGATACATCCATCACATGGGAGCCGAAGTTTGGGGGTGATCTCCAAATGAAAGTCGATGATCGAAAAATGCAGTATATATACTGGAATAATATTAAAGAGTTGGTAGATCGTCTAAGACTGCTGACTGCTTCACAAGCTGCTGGAAACAATTCCCACAACAACGAAATTGTATCAATCGTGGAGGAGTTGCGAGAAGCAGAAATCATTTTTTAAGATGGGTGTAGACAAATTCGGTAGATCTCACGGTAGAGTCAAGAATCGTACACACATACAACGAGCGCAGACATTCACCCTAACACAAGATGGAAATTATGATATCCGGAAGCGCAAATTGTGTAACATTGGAACACCAATCAATGATGGTGACGGTGCACACAAACAATATGTCGAAAGCAGAATTCAAGAATCTATTAATATTATGAAACGTGAGATGATGCCGCTAATTCACGAAGCAATTTCGGATAAGATGAAAATTTGGAACACTGATATACGACATTATATTACTAGTGAAATCGCTTCCATTAATGATAATATTACCACAACAAAATCACACATTGATTCTTTTATGGGTATTACTACCAATGATATCAGATCGGGGGCTTCTAAAGTGGATGTATTAGAAGTAAAACAGAATGAAATATTAGAAGAAATGCGAAAACAACATACGAGAATGACTGTTATGAGGAATACTACTACAGACGGGGAGAGGAATTTACGATCGTTTGCACAACTCGCCAGAGAGGAAATCGCGAGTGTCGTAGAGCGTTTAATAGTTCTCGAGCATAAGTCAACCACCAGTACAACATTTGAGCCCACATCGGAAACATCATAAGATGAAAAAGTTTAGTAATGCAAAGGAGGCTATTGTGAATGAATTGCATAAACCGGCTCGCAAGAAGTTTCCGAGGCGGAGGACCATTCTACATGGTATAGATGATCTTTGGCAAGCCGATTTAATTGAGCTCATCACATATTCTCGCTTCAATAGAGGGTTTAAATATATTCTAATTGTAATTGATTGTTTTTCTAAATTCGTATGGATGGAGCCGATAAAGAATAAGTCATCGGGTGAAGTGTCACGAGCCATGGGTACAATATTGATGAATTCACATCCCCGTATTCCAAAGAACCTACAAACCGATAATGGGCGTGAATTCTACAATAGCCAGTTTAACTCATTAATGAGAAAGTATTCAATTAACCATTATTCAACATTCAGCGTAATGAAGGCTGCCATAGTTGAACGCTCAATTAGAACCATAAAGCAGAATTTATTCAAATTATTTAGTCTATATGGAAACTATAAATGGTATCACCTACTACAAACCATCACAGTGAAGTACAATAATACAAAGCATAGAACCATAGGGATGAAGCCGATAGATGTTGATTCAAAACAGATTGAGAATGAACTTCTTCGTACCGTTTACAGTCACATTAAGGTCGCTGGTAGGGCTAAATTGAAAGTTGGTGATGTGGTTCGCATAAGTAAATTTAAGCATGTTTTCACCAAGGGATATTTGCCGAGTTGGACGACTGAATTATTTAAGATTGTAAGAATTAAGATAACAGATCCGGTTACATATATGTTGGATGATATGTATGGTCAACCAATAAAGGGAGGGTTCTATGAGCATGAATTGATGAAAACGAACTCACCCGATACGTATCTTGTGGAGAAGGTTTTAAAAACGAGGGGTGATAGAGTATTCGTAAAATGGTTGGGTTTCGATAGCACTCATAACAGTTGGATACCGAAAGCAAACATAATCTAATAGTGTGGTGTGATAGCCATTGGAGGAAAAAAAAGCACAGACACGTAGAAATCATGAACTCTAACGCATGTGACATCGTCATATCACATTTCACACATGAAAAGATGTTGAATGAGTTTAGTCGTGATGAGTTAGGATTATTCTCCATCAACTATCTACGTAAGCATGTAGCTCCACACCAACTACAAGCCGCCTGGTGTAAATTACCTAGACACTTCACTGACGATGATGAGTTGAAAGCTAGATTACCATGTCACAAACATCATAACACACCTCATCAGGATACCCACTACGATGGACCGCCACCATCACGCAAAAATTGTTTACAATGTGAAATTTAGAAATGTAATGTGGCTACTATATTATTAATTACATGAATTAAATGTATTATGTGAATTGTGTGTGTCTGTATATTATTTGATCCCTATCCCTATTATTAATATGATAATTGCGTGAAACAATATAACACTTTAAAGTGGTGAGAACTAGGATGTAACATGACGTCATCATTGACTAACAAAACAAGTTTGAACGTGTTCGAACATGTTCCGGATTATGTATAGCAGTATAATTAGTGATGAAAATGCAAGTTTAGACAGGTTTGAACATGTCTGAAAAGGATTCTTATACAGCCTGTGGTAATATTGAACTCTATGTTACCGAGATTTGTGTATAAAATATATGAGTACGCATGATGTGTAATCAGTATCAATGATAACGTATAAGGGTAAGGGGCTCTTAAACACGAGTATTAATAATCTACCATTTGAGTTACACCTGCCGGGGTATCAGTTTTGCGGACCTGGAACTAAACTACAAAAAAGATTGCAACGTGGTGATGAGGGGGTGAATAGACTGGACGCCGCCTGTAGGAATCACGATATCGCATATAAGAATCATAAAAGTCTAGAGGATCGTCATCGAGCTGATAGAGAACTCGAAAATAGGGCTTGGGATAGAGTAAAATCATCAGACTCTAAATTTGGCGAAAAAGCATCAGCCTGGTTGGTTACCAACGCGATGAAATTAAAACGAACACTTGGTATGGGAATCTCAACATCCTGTGGAGATAATAGAAGGGTGAAAAGACTCTCAAAGAAAAATGATAAAGCCAAAGTTGCATTCCGCAAAGCAATTGTAAGCAGAGTTAGTAAGACAATAGGTAGAGTTGATAATTTGAGAGATGCGTCACGTTTAGCTGTTCAGAGTGCACGCTTAGCTGTTAAGGATGTTGGTGGAAAGGCTAGAGTAAGGATTCCACGTATAATTCCAATCCCCAAGACTGGTGGAATCATCCCTCTACTACCAGCTATTTTTGCCGGCCTCTCAGCATTAGGAGGACTGAGTGGTGGAGCGGCAGGTGTATACAGAGCCATAAGAAGTGGACAAGAAGCTCGAGAAAAATTAGTAGAATCAGAACGTCATAATAAAACAATGGAGGCGATAGCTATTGGCAAGAAGGGGTCTGGATTATTCTTGAAGAAGCATAAATCAGGTCTAGGATTATACATGAAAAAATTTTTTTAGCTTAATTAGATATGCTAAATTATTGAAAATCCGCCATTTTCGAGGAGTCTTCATGCGCGATACTATACCGAAAACACCCATAACCGCAAACGAGTGTGCCATCGTTAATTTGGACGACAACAGTGGAGGGGGGACTCATTGGGTAGCATATCAGAATAGAGATCACCATGTAATCTACTTTGACAGTTTTGGTAACCTGAGACCGCCAAAGGAACTAATAAAATATTTCAAACATTGTGAGATTACATATAATCATACCAATGTACAAAAGAGTAATACTTACAATTGTGGGCATTTATGCCTAGAATTTCTAATAAAGCATAAATAGATGAACATTCAACAAAATCGTTTAATTATGTCTCAGACATTCACCCTTACAGGTGCTTCCAGTACACTATCCATTGATTTTTATCCTCCAATCGAATTAGAACTTGGTTCTCAATATTCATTAGCATTACTAGCCCTACATACGTACAACAGTATCCCCAATATTGAAGAAGGTGTGAATAATAAATTTCACTACGGTGTTCCCAAATTGGATAGTGGTATAAATATCCAAAAGGGTGTAATCGATATCTCAACTCGAACGATTGAACTCGACGATATTGAGGCATACAATAAATTCCATTACACTCATCACGAGTCGGATAGTGGTATAGATATTCACGAAAGTGTGATAGAAATTCCTACAGGATCATATGAACTCAGTAATATTGAGGCATACTTATTGGATGAACTGGAAGTACGTGGCCATATAAAACCATTGGACAGAAGTAGTCTATCAATCAAGGGTAATAATAATACTTTGAGGTGTGAAGTTAGGAGTGAATTACGAATCAACTTTACTCGGCCGAATACTATTGGTACAGTGTTAGGATTCTCGCCACAATTTATCGTTCCGAATATTAGATACCAATCAGACTTACCAGTGAGAATAAGTAAGGTTGTTACTATACGTGTAGAGTGCAATATTATTTTCGGTTCGTTTTATAACAACAAACCATCACATACGCTATACGAATTTGCGCCAGCAGTAGACCCTGGTTATAGCATTGATATTGAGCCGAGGAATTTAGTATACCTACCCGTCTCGAATCAACGGAACATTTCAAACGTCACAATAAATTTACTTGATCAGTGTGGGGAATTAGTCAATTTTCGAGGTGAAGACATTGTAATCAGATTGGAGTTGAAGAAGCAAACGTGAAATGGGTTTAGTTTTTCGTGTTGGGCGGTCATCACGGCGTGATAGGTATATAAGCAGGGGTAATTTCCAGTCGACTTCAGTTAGTACTATTCACCCAGTAGGTGTAGCACCGGTAGCAATTAGCCAATCATCATCATCACTATCCAAAGAGAATATTCAATTTCTACGATCTCAAGGTTATCATGTCAGAAAAGTTATCGATATTCGGAAATCCTGATTTCGATCATTCGATAGTCGGTGAGGAGATACATACATACCACCCCCAAACCAACTCATTTCAACATAATGACGAAATCGAAATTACCATCAATCAGCAGGATGCTCTGGTTTCGATGTATGAAAGTGCCCTGTATATTGAAGGTTCCATCGAGCATTCGGCGACTGGGTCGGGTGATGCTAAGATTACAAACAATTTTGGAGCGTTTCTTTTCGAGTCTATTAGCTATGAACTCAACGGTATCGAGATTGATAGAATTAGAGATCCTGGAATTACAACACTCCTGAAAGCATATTTATGCCTAAATGAGAATCAGTGTAAAGCCCTTCAAATTGCTGGATTAGTATATCCACTAGATAATGGTATTTATACACTTCATAATAATGATACATTCTCTCTACGGATTCCATTAAGTTATCTGTTTGGCGTATTTCATGATTATAGACGAGTAATTCAAGGTCGTCACAAACTGCGATTAGTTCGAGCCAGATCAGACAATAACTGCTATCAGATAGTGCTCTCGGCTGCTGATAGTGGTGCAACGGATTTGAAAAAATTGAAAATAAATCTTACTAACATTGAATTAAGAGCTAAACACATTCTACCATCGGATGATGTGAAATTGGAGTTGCTACAGAATCTGAAGAGTGAGAAACCGATACTAATACCATTCAGGAAGTGGGATTTTCACGAACTTCCATCTCTTAGAAGAGCTAATAATGAGATTTGGTCTGTGAAGACGAGCGTTAACCTAGAGAGACCCCTTTATGTCATAATTGCATTCCAAACAAATCGCAAAGATAATGTTAAGAGTGATATATCTCGCTTTGATCATGTAAACATCACCGATTTGAGAGTATATCTAAATTCGGCTTGCTATCCATATGAATCTATGCGTTTGGACTTTGATAGAATGAGATATGCAGAGGTATTTCAAATGTATTTAGACTTTCAAACTGGTTTCCTTGAGCAGCAACATGCACAACCTATGCTAAATTATCGGGATTTTAACCAGCGGACCCTATTCGTAGTTGATACATCTAAACATGCTGCAAATGTTGTATTGTCATCGACGTGTGACATTACTGTGGAATTTCAAAGTTCTAATGTATTCCCCAATAATACTAAAGCGTATTGTATTATCGTTCATGATAGTATTATTGAATACACACCGATAAATAGTGTAGTACGGCAAGTTAGATAATCAAATCAGCTAAATTATAATGAAAGTCTGAGGGAAAAAAAAGGGAAAGATGTGAACTAGTTTATAATTATGTAATGGTATTATGTACTGATACTATGTAATGATAACAATTTAATAAATGATTTTTGTATGTAAATTATTCGTGTTTTATTACGTCCTATTGCAATGTGTTTGTGAAGTGTAATAACCCCAATGAGAGATGGAATGTGTGTCGGTAAACAAAAAGCTATAAGATAGAGAAAGACAAACAACATGAAATAAGACAGGTATTGTATAAATACACCCTCCGTAGTAGTATGTCACCCCCTCACCCCTCACCCCCTGTAATGTGTCTAGAGCCACCGGTCGCCTACCTGCATCACCCTCACCCCCTGCAATGTGTCTAGAGCGAGCGGTCGCCTACCTGTAATAAAGTGTATTCAGAAGCCAAATCACAGCGAGCACTCAGTGATGTGGGGGTTTAATTGATGTAATTGTATTATTAATTGATTGGGTGATGTAATTGCACTCTAATTGATTAATTACCACTCTAATTAGCTAATTGAGTGGTGGAGATGGTAGTAGAACCCCACTCTTAATTGATTCGGTGATGTAGCCAATTAGTGGTAATTGGGTGGTGGGACGCCATTTTTAATTTATTGGGCGGTGGCGGTGGCGGCGGTGGCAGCGGTGGCGGAGGCAGTAACCACCTTTATACACTACTTATACATGAGGAAGTGGTCAGCCAATCCCCACTCATGAAGGACGAAGTCCTCCTCCAGTCGTGCCAACATAACATAGAAACATTGCTACTTTACATAATGAGATGAGGTGGTGTGACTCATTCAATAAGACTTGATCAATAAATTCTTTGAAACACCAAGACTTTAATATAGTAATGGTTTTTTCCTACGATGATTGCCAAATCATTAGCCAGCTGTTTAGCTAATTTATAAAAAGGTGATTGGATGCAGGAAACAATTGCCCTAAGTGGTGCTTCTGATTTATGTAATTTTAGTAGTCCATATATTTTTGGTGGTTGTGAATTTTTAGTTGCATTGAAAGTTCTTTTGTTATTACTTTTTTTGTTAGCCATTTAAATCATATCGTTGTTCATTTTCTCATATATTTTAGTTGGATTATTTCGTAGTGCGGCATAAGTAGTATTGTCTTGTAAAAGTGTGTCCATTTTTTGCTCATATTGTATGGTATCCATGACTACTGTTTTATTCGTTTTATCACCTCTTAATACACAAATTTGTTGGTTGTCTTTTAGAAATTTCTTTGTATTATGTATGCTTTTTATCATTTGTCTATTTTGTGTATCTTGCCTTACATTCTTTGTTTTAAAATTATGAATGGTATTGCTTACCTTTGTAGCTATGTCACTTTTTTCTTCACTATTCAGCCTTTGAATTCAACTTTCAATATTAGCAACGATGTTGGTAATTGGTAATTTCTTCCGGTTGTATTCGATAGAAAAATTTTGACCCAGGCTTAAGATGTTGTTCACTTCCTCCGGTAGTGCTATGCTTGATAAATTGAGAGTGAGTGAGAGAAAGAGAGAGAGAGAGAGAGAGAGAGAGAGAGAGAGAGAGAGAGAGAGAGAGAGAGAGAGAGAGAGAGAGAGAGAGAGAGAGAGAGAGAAGAGGTTCTTTTACAATCGTCTTGCATTGAGGGGGGAATGATATACGAATCCCTTGTGTGTTTATTTATCGTCGGAAGCCTGTTGTTCGTTATACCCCATTATACACAATTATAATGACAGAAATAGACTAAAGTTTATCTTTTTAATTTGTAGCAAAATTGCATAAAGAACCAAATATAATACACACGCGTGACAGAAATAATTGACTGAGATAACTTAATCTCACATCGATATAAAGGATATACCTATATTTTTACCTTATTTAAATTTATATGACAGCCAAATAAACGATAATCAATCGCCTCGGGTAGTATTTAAGAGACCGACCTATTTTTTTCAGGTAGGTAGTCAGTAAGACAAAAAAAGACACCTGCATTCTATCTCAGTATACACTAGAAGTTATAATACAGAAAAAAATTATAATATATAAGCTTTAATTAATATATTCCCAACCTAATTACATACAAAAATACCATAAATCAGTGCTCCGCAACTGACTCCCGCTGGCCTTCTCCCGCTCACGGAAGTCGCATATCTCCGTCCTGCACGCACTGTGCCGCGGCACAGTGCTTGCGGAGCAGTGCCATAGATGAATCTAGAACAAATTGGTTTGTATACACTGACTCACAGTATTTCTTTACCGCTGAACATGGAGCTAATTTTAATTAACATCAAGGTTAAACATCCAATAGATTAGAATGACTTAAATTAGAGGATTTATTTTGCGGAGCCCTAGCTGGAGGGGCTAGGAGACCCACTCTGAAGTTAACCGAGTTGGAGTTAGGCGCTTGCCCAGTAGAAGAGAACGAGCGCGGTAAGGGGAAATTATATGGGTCGGTCTAGAACGAATACGATCTACGGGTGGTGGCGCCATGCAGTATCATCCACATACCACACACCTGAGTCATAATAAAGCGACAGCCCTAACCGATGGAGCGGAATCCGGAGGGGGCTCAGGGGGCGGAGCCCTAGCTGGAGGGGCGAGTGGGCCCACTCTGAACTTGACAACCTCTGGAGTTAGGAGCGTGACCCCTTGGTTGAGTACCACTGGAGTTAGGGGTCATTCGAGGTTGTCTGAACACATGCCCCTCCTACTGACCTGGTAGTTTATTCTAAGCCTTTTTCGAGGATTTTGCAAATGAACCGCCATTTCTGTAATTTCGACAAAACCTAACATTTCCTATACAGAAATAACACCATTTCGTAATTATTTTTTTAAACACATATTACTCAAAAAGCAACACAAAAAACGTTGATGTCACTCCTGCCGAAAGCTACATAGCGCGACTCGCTCACATGCAACGGCGACGCTCCGCCTTCGGTGACGTGCCGCATCGCTCGTCGTGCTATTCCGTACTTTCGGCACTTGTGATATACATAACTATTATTCTAATGACAGTAGGTAGTGTCAAATGCTGATGCTTTGACAATACCTACTGTCAATAGTTTCAAAATGTCTTACAAATCCTGCCTAACTAGTTTAATTGTAATGCAGACACGATTTATCTCAATCAAATAGATTCTCATGCAGCTGAACTATTAATTTTATATATTGTATGATAAAGTCATGTGCCTGGCCACATCAGATTTTTTTTGTAAAGTGCCCCTTTGTTGCGAAATCAATTTATAGTATACTTTAAATGTTTGAAGTATACACTTATAGTGTTCCCTCGAACTAGGATAATTAAAATATCGGGCATAGTTTATATTTAGCAAAGTTAAAAAGTCGAAAAGAATGACAAAAATCCGAATTTAATTTAAAAAACCGCGCAAAAAAATTTAATATTTTCAAAGAATTATGGTTCATAGCCACAAGTCTATAGATTAAATTGCCAATTTATTTAATTTATTTTCAATGAACGGAACAGTCGAAATTATGTCAGTCGTCGGCCTACTTATTTTTCGCATGTATGTTTTTCAAACGCTGTAGAATCGGTTCTAATTTATATTTTAGTTCAAAATATTCTGAATGAAAATAAATTTTTTCGTCAAGCTTACCACATGTTGTGGTTATATAGTAAGCGCGGTCGGCAATCTTGGATTGAGAAAGAACAAAAAATAATTTTTTTTTCAAAAAAATCCCCAACAGTTGATCCTAGAACTAAAATATGTAATAGAAATTTCAAGAAGATTTCATCTCCTCTTGGAACACATTCTTTTGTAGGTAAGTCTGATGTGTAACGATTTATAGCTGCAGAAACGTGAACATTCTTCCATTTCCTCTGTCGCTTTTTTCGGAAGACGGATGCGCAAATGCACAAAACCTTCGTTGTGTGCTGTTTCACATCACTGTGTGACGGAACTTGGAGATAACAAACTTTATGGTGTGGATTGGGGGTATCTTTTACATAAAGTTTTATGGCATAGTAATGATTCTTTGGGGTCAATTTTTTAAAAGTACGTTCAATATGTACAAATCACTACGCTGTGTTGCAAATTCAGGAAAGCTGCTGGCCAAAAGTCATAAAGGTGAAGGTTTGAAGTGTAAGTTTACTACTGTGGAATCTTATAGAGGAGCAACGTCTACGTATTGTGCGAAAAGGAAAATGCGATTGGATAAGGTTGCTAATGGCATACCTTAACTGTGCCATTAATTCAAAGTGACCGACATCGGAAGAGAACACACCGCGGGCGACGCGTTAATACGTCGTGTTAAAGTGCGAATAGTTTTTGATCAAAGTGTTTTTTTAATCAGCTTTTTATGGCGTGTTAACGAAGGTATGTAGAATATTCATAAACATAGACTTATACGAAACTGCAGAAACTGTTTTGGCTCATGAAGACTAAGTGGAAAAAGGGAACAAGAACAAGAAGCGGTTCCTTGACAACAATAACAAGTGGTTGTCTGCTACAACGACTGTTAAAGGGGGAAACTACTTTAGCGGTTCAAAATTTTGACATTTTTTTATTCCATAAATTGGAAGTAAAACTATTCAAGATTATGTTTCCAAAGTTTCATAACAAATATCCGATTCCTTCCAACGCTATGAGCACTAAAATGAACGCCCCTCGGTTCAGTGCTAGAGCGTGCTAGGTAGACAGCGCCAGCCGTCTACCGTGTCTAAATTCTTAGAAAATAAGACCTCTGTTCTCAGAATTTACGGAGGGGCAGAAGCAGTTCGTCGATTTGGTTCTTTATCGTTAGTTTAGTGTCGGCCTCCCTAGCGTGTGTTCATTTAAAGATGTCGTCGTATCCGAAAGGTAGTCATGATAATTGCGAACGACGCAGTAGACCTCGAAAGAGATGTTTCCGGGAATCAAGATAGTTGTGAAGATGGTGCCAGTGCCAGTGCCAGCAAAAAAAAACTTTCGAATGCTACCAGTGAGAATGTGACTGTAAATCCTCTGCATAGGCTTATAGAATTTTTCACCGTATTCACAGCTTTGTCGGATATTCTTATTGGTCGAAATTGCAAGCAGGATATAAAATTTCATGAAACTGGAATTCGTGGGCTTGATTTCAAGCTTGTTGTGAATTGCAACTGTGGATCGAGACAAATAAAATCAGGTCGTTTAGTCAATACCGGATATGAGATAAACCGCAGAATTGTGTTTGTCATGCGAATATTAGGCGTTGGCAGACGAGGACTCAATTTATTCTGCAACTACATGGACATGGGCAATGGTATAGCCGAAAACACGTACAATGGAAATTATACTCACATCCACGCCGCTGCAAAGAAAGTATACGAATTCTATTGTAAGAAACCTGCAGAAGAAGAAAAGAAAGAAAACGAGAAACACGAGAGGCATATTTTGAATTTTAATATTTCGGGTGATAGAACATAGAAGAAACGAGGTTTCAAATCTGTTTTTGGCGTTACAATCCTTATTGGATATTACACCGGAAAAGTCATAGATCTAGTTGTAAGAAGTAGTTACTGTCAACCGTGTGCATTTTGGAAAAATAAGTCTCAAAATTCAGCGGAGTATCTGGAAAGGAAAGAAGACCATGACGTAGGAAATTGTACAAAAACACACGAAGGGTCTGCGGGAAGCATGGAAGTGGAATCAGTAAAAATGAGGTTGTTGAAGTCGGAGGAACTTTATGGTGTAAAATACAGCAATTATATCGGCGATGGAGAATCGAAAACGTTCTCTGCAATCGTTAATTTAAATCCGTACGGTGATGAACTGCCAGTTGTGAAGAGCGAATGTATTGGTCATTAGGGTGACCGCAAAAAATCGATGTCGGAATTTTGTTCGTCTGGACCCCACAAAACGATTCCCCTTTGCAGATATTGAGATAGCCGAAATTTGAGCTCGATTAAACGACGTTGACCCTCTCGCTAACTTTAACCTCGTCGCTTAAAGTTTGAAAAAATCCAAATTCTTGCCAAAAAGCTGACATATGGACTATGGAGCCATAACTCCACAACGGTAAATAATAGAAACACGCTTAATATCTCAAAACAAAGCTAATGTTGTTCTTCAAAATTTATATTCTATACATAATTGTTGTTATTTTAGGTCTCAATATCTCGAAAGGGCAATCGTTTTGTAGGGGTCCAGACGAACAAGATTCCGACATTTTTCCCCCTCTATGAGATCCGGTCACCCTATTGGTCATGTACATGGCTCCGAAACATCAGGAAAGCTAAAAAACTGGGCGGAAAAGGTAAATTTACCAAGGCTTTGTTGAAAAAACTCAGCGCGTATTACGGCTTAGCGATTCGCAGAAATGTAAACAGTATCTTAGCAATGAAAAAGGCGATAATGGCTACTTTGCAACATATGATATCCACGGACGAAAATCCACAACATGACAACTGTCCAGACGGAGGAGACAGCTGGTGCAAGTGGCAGCAAGCTAAAGCTCTAGGAACGGAGCCTGAAGCGCACCCTGCTCCATTGCACCCCGAAGTTCAAAAAGAAATTCTTCCCATCTATAAAGATTTGTTGAAGATGAGTTGCTAACGAGATTTTTAGGCGGTCACACGCAGTATGCAAACGAGAGTTTTAACTCAACTGTCTGGCGATTGGCTCCGCAACACCTACACTCCGGCCTAAATGTAGTCGAAGTTGCTGCATTTTTTGCTGTTGCCCTTTTTAATGAAGGGAATTCAGCATTGTTAATGGTGATGAACGAGCTGCAAGTCATACTTGGTTCGCAGAGCTTCCATTATGCATGTGGCGGCGCACACCCTACAGCAAACAGCATAAAATTGTATATAGAACGCCGTGACTATATAATGTCTGGTTGCCACGTTATGGTTATTTATATTTTTTGATTATAAAATTTGCACCACGAACCTTGACATCTAAAAGCTTTGTTACCAAATCTGTCATGGTAAGAACATATATTTGACGAATGTCCGCGTGAATGTGAGCGTTGATGTGAACCAGAATATGATCTGTCACGACGGTGAATACAATGCGAACAACACTGTGGAGAAAATTGTGAAGGACTATTAGTGTTTAATTGTTTTTGCATTGAACTAATTTGATTTTCTATCGGTAATTGTTTTTGAGTGATATTCGTTAATAGTATATTATTCTATGAGCAAGTAATGTACGCAATTTCTCACGAGACCGACGTTTGCAGCACGAGCCGTAGGCGAGTGCTGCAAAGCGTTCGAGTGAGAAATTGCCATTACTTGCGAATGGAATACTATACTTTTTCTACGACCATGCAACGAAATTTTATAAATTAATTTTTGTGCATATAGGGACAGCTGTAAGTCACTATGACGGTTTACAAGATTTTGACAGATTAAAATTGTTTGGTGCGCTTGTCACTTAGCGACGTAGTCAATGCCTTGACAATATCGCTAAGCAGTATATCAAAACAATTTGGAAATGAAAAATCCAGAGCTGTGATTGGTTCTAAAGCCGTGAGGAATAAAATATTTCTCACTACTCGCAGGGTATGAGGAGCCAGGAATGAAATATTTGCCATGTGCGTGGGGAATGGTTAGTATTACTTATCATAAATTGCCATGATAATGAATGCATTCTTCAATAGGAGTAGAAAAATAGATTGACATGTCAAAGTGAAATCAGAGAAAGCTTTTATAATGTCAAAATTGTTGTCATTTTTCGACTTTTGTGAATATATGTCTACATCTGCAATTTTATACATGTGGGATGAGGTAGTCATTGATTCCCAAACTTTATCTGCCGCGGTTAACAAATCTTGAACCTCATTTTTTCCAGACGCTAGAAGAGCAACCAATATTGTATTTGGTAACCTACGTTTCCAGAGTTTGATAAGTAAATCTTGACTTACTACTTGTGAACCACCAGCAGTAGCCATCATCCCCCTAAAAAAAATCAGAGGGTTTTTGATCTCCCATTTCAGTTCCTGATAGAATGTCATCTAATCGTTTTTCTTCACTTAGGGATAACCGATCTATCAAAGCTTGTTTTAAAAAATTATATTTATCTATTTCTGGAGGATTGCTTATAATATCGTAAACTGATGAGATAATTTCGATAGGTAAACTTGCTACAATAAGAAAATATTTTGATCGATCATTAGATATACGAGAAATTGTAAATTGAGCCTCAACTTGAGCAAACCAAATTTCAGGTTTAGTAAGCCAAAAAGGAGGAAGTTTAATTTTTGTTAAATTTTCAATAAAATTATCACCGTTAGCATCTATTTCATGTTCCTGCATATTATTTTAATTGTTAACCTGATTAATAAAAAAGAATTAAATGTCACAAGAAAAGTTGACAGTGACGTCAGAAATATTTGTCTGGTTTATCCCGTAAAATGGTAGTAAATGTGGTTTCTCCCCTACAGCTTACAATAAATCGAGATTTGTGGTAATAATAATTTTTGTCTGGAACTTGTAGCTTGTAACTTGTAACGGCAACTTCGGTGGAGATAGAATTTTACGTCTACAGCTACTCGTCGGAAAGGGGTTTAGCGGATCAGGGGTAACGTCAGGGAAGGGTACTGCTTGTCAGGGATGGTATTCTGCGTAGATGATTTTGACTTTCTAGGGAACGTCTATCAGGAGCGTAGTTCAGGAACGACGGTTTTATCGGGGTCACCAATGTAGTCTATGAACGTATTTTTATTTAGACTAACTTATTATATTACGTACTAGTAAAGCGACATGCGTCTTGCTTGAATCTATTTTTAATAATTCAAAAAAAATATAAACAACCATAATGTGGCAACCAGACATTATATAGTCACGGCGTTCTATATACAATTTTATGCTGTTTGGTGTACGGTGTGCGCCGCCACAATGCACCACAGATGGACGAGCAGCGCGTGAATCGCCAAAATAGATGCAGCGCTTTGAATAGCAAAGAAGCACGGAAAGCTAGAAGAGAGGAGATGCAAGCTCAAAATGATGCATTCGAAGAAGATGAAGGGTTGCTATATGGTGCTGGAATAGCTGGCTAACCGGTAAGCAGTTTATATCATTTATTACTGCCTTGAATTTCAAGTTTTCGGTAATTTATATTACAAATGCGTTTTTCTCGAAATGACTTATTTCCGCTTGCGTACACTCTAGCTCAAAAGCTTATCGGGAGTTTAGATCATGTTCTTAGAAAATATACTCTTAATAAAACTAAAATACTATATTCATTTCAGATAGAAATTGGGACTTTCCCGTTTCACGCAAGCGGCTAATTATTTTTGGAACCTTCTTTAGACGGTAGGGTATATTTCGGTTATTTCTGGACGAAATTATTTAAAAAAATATGAAGTGTACGTCAAACCGTTAGTAAAATACTCTGTAAGTTTCAACAAATTCTAATTATTCCTTCCTTGTTAAAAAAAAATTACAAAAGCGCTAAAAATTCAGCCGTCTAAACTGCTTTCCCCCCTTGGTAAATATACTAGACATGTTTGTAATTTTTTCAAAAATGTAACCTATATCTATAATTATATGAACGCAATGCTGTATCATTTTGTATATAGATAATTCCATAATAATTGACACATGGCGTTTGGCTACATGTTCTCACTTTTTATAGTGCAATTATCGTGTTTGCAATCAATGTATCAAAATATATTTCAATTTGGTTCTGAGATAGTATGTGTCCAAAGCTACGATATTCAAATGTGTCGGAAATAAAAAAGCAATAAATTTGCAGGCTACTTGCCCTTTGACACCAGGAAATAACGGAATGATGAGGCCGGACCTTCTACAAGCGCAGCTAAGTATAGCCGACCATCCGCTGAGTTTGCAACAGCAAGTGAACGAACGAAGAGGAGGAATTACTCTGAATTACTTTGCAACAGTCCGCACCGAGGAGTTGATGTTTGCAACTTACATGAGTCTTCGATCTGCGGCAGCAAACGTCGCTTCTAATATTGGCAAGAATTTGACGTGATCGCTGTCGCCAGCTTCAAAGTACAGGGCAGGTCTATAGTTGGGCATAAAACCTTGTCATGGGGAATAGTCCAGTGACGAGAGCAAGAAGCCGTGGCTTTCCTTTGTACCCAGGCAATCGCCGTGTTTTGGAAGCTAAGCGTCGAACTTACGCCGAAAGATTTTAATAATTTAAAACTTCTTCAGAAAAAAACAGTTGATGACGCCAATTTACGCTTCGGTTTATCAACTCTCCCTGCATGGATCCCTTTCTTTGAATGTTTCCTTCATCTAGGCTACAAGTTAGATTTAACGAAGTGGCGCTTAGCGAAGAAGACAGAGAAAGTATAAAGAGTGCGAAAATGGAAATTCAGGCAGGAACTAAAAACCATTAGAGCTGCTTGTCGATCGTCCAAAACTAGGATATGGTAGTACAAACGATGGCAACACGACTCGACTGTTTTCTTTTTCTGACGCAAATATATCTGCTCAAATCGTGGGGGTGCGCGAACAGTTGATTAACAGATGCTATACAATCTTACAAGTCAGACCACGAAAATATCGTGGAATTTAAAAAGAACCTAGGGCCTAGATACTGCGCAATTATTTGTTGAAAATAATGCGTGGTAGTCGATGCCTACGACGGTCCATAAAATTAATTAATAATTTCAGTAATCGCGTCATTTATAATGCCAATCAATCATTATTCATACAGTGACTATGGATGACATTTTCCAGATGCTGTTGGTGTCATCAGATCCGGTCATTACAAAGTTAAGAATACTACCTAAGAAAAATAAAGTTCCCTCCCTTCCGACGACATCTAACTCCTTGCGCCATATACAACGTCATAAAATCATGATGACGGCGTTGAAAATGAATGTGATAATTAATATCTACGTAAAATGTTTAATATAAATATAAATATGTTAAGAAAATAAACTGCTTCCGGGTTATGCCGTGTGTCAAGATTTGTTAATGCTGACGTTTCGCGAACCATGTTGCTCGCTTCTTCAAAGCTAATTGAATACTGACGACCTACCAAGACAATCTCCCTTATATACCTAAGTTTACACCTCACTGCGCACATCTGGAGAACCGCTCCCATGTGCTTTTCCACCTGACCGCGTTAGGATCGATTTCCAGACCCTACTAATGTCAGTACCGTCCTCGCGATTGATGTTGTCAGGATGTTTGTAGATTTCGATTGCTTCTCTAATAAGCCTTCGATGATAATTACCTACCCTTGCCAACATCTTCGCGTCATCGAAATTCATTGTGTGTCCCGACTCGTGGCAGTGTTGAGCAACAGCGGACTGTTGAATCTTGCGTAGCCGGGTGTCTCTACTGTGCTCCTTGATTCTACATTCGATACTTCGTCCTGTCTGTCCTACATAGCATGTTCCACACTCACATGTTATCTTGTATACTCCTTCGTTCTTCAGGAGTGGTGTGATATCCTTTGGGTTAGGCAAAAGATCTTTTACCTTTGCTGGCGCTCTGTACCTTACCGTGATACCCGATTTCTTCAGTATTCTACCGATTCTTTCCGATACCCCACTTACGTATGGCAAACAAGCGAACCCCTTTGACTCTTGCCGCTCCTCTGAGACTTGCGGTTTTCTCTGTGTGACACCCCGTATGTCAGACTTGGTGTATCCATTCTGACGCAGAGCCCACTCCAAGTGTTTCCGTTCGTCGTCCAAGCTGCTGGCGTCGCACACCTTCTCGGCTCTGTTGAACAGAGTATTAATAACACTTCTCTTCTGTTGGGGATGGTGGTGCGATTTGGCGTTCAAGTACCGATCGGTATGTGTCTTCTTACGGTAGACAGTATGTCCAAGCGCACCAGTTGGCGTTCTGTATACCAGCACATCCAAAAATGGCAGCTTGTTATCCTCTTCTATTTCCATCGTGAATTTGATAGAAGGATTGACATTGTTCAGGTGGCTAAGGAACTCAGTAAGTTTATCTCTACCGTGTGGCCAAACCACAAAGGTATCATCAACATATCTGACCCAATGCTTGGGTTTGTAAGGCCATGACCTAATGGCTTTTTCTTCAAACAATTCCATGAAGAAATTGGCGATTACCGGTGAGAGAGGAGATCCCATGGGAGCACCCTCTACTTGCTCATACATCGCTCCCGCCCACTTGAAGTACGTGGTGGAGAGACAATACTCTACAAGATCCGGTACATCGGTTGGCAGACCTAGGGGAACAAGTGTTGTCCGAAGGCCTTCGACCGCCTCCTTAACCGGAACACACGTAAAGAGTGATGTTACGTCGAAACTTACGAGTATATCCTGCGGGTCAATGACAATTTCCTTCAAAATCTGAATAAAATGTTCAGAGTTCTTAACAAAAGATGTAGTTTGTCCTATAAACGGTTGGATGGTTTTCGACAAGTATTTTGCCAACAAATAGGTTGGGGAGCCTATTGCGCTGACGATTGGTCTTAAAGGTACGTTATCCTTGTGTATCTTTGGCAAACCGTAGATCCTCGGTGCCCTAGGGGCTTGAACAAAAAGGCCTCTTTGTTCCTGTTCGGGAATCGATGACGATGATTTAACCAACTCCTTCACTCGCCTTCCTATCTTATCTGTTGGGTCCTTCGCAATTTTACGGTAGGTATTTGGGTCCAATAGATCGTTCATCTTCCGGTTGTAGTCCTCCTTGTTCAATATCACCGTTGCATTCCCTTTATCCGCTGGTAGTACTGTGATGTTCTTGTTGTCCTTGATGGTCTTCAGAGAGTACTTCTCTTCTTTGGTAATATTGCTCTTCGGCGGAGTAGCTTTCCTAATACGATTGCTAAACGAATACGATTCGTCAAGAGGTTTCAAGGGTAATTAGGAAAGCTACTCCGCCGAAGAGCAATATTACCAAAGAAGAGAAGTACTCTCTGAAGACCATCAAGGACAACAAGAACATCACAGTACTACCAGCGGATAAAGGGAATGCAACGGTGATATTGAACAAGGAGGACTACAACCGGAAGATGAACGATCTATTGGACCCAAATACCTACCGTAAAATTGCGAAGGACCCAACAGATAAGATAGGAAGGCGAGTGAAGGAGTTGGTTAAATCATCGTCATCGATTCCCGAACAGGAACAAAGAGGCCTTTTTGTTCAAGCCCCTAGGGCACCGAGGATCTACGGTTTGCCAAAGATACACAAGGATAACGTACCTTTAAGACCAATCGTCAGCGCAATAGGCTCCCCAACCTATTTGTTGGCAAAATACTTGTCGAAAACCATCCAACCGTTTATAGGACAAACTACATCTTTTGTTAAGAACTCTGAACATTTTATTCAGATTTTGAAGGAAATTGTCATTGACCCGCAGGATATACTCGTAAGTTTCGACGTAACATCACTCTTTACGTGTGTTCCGGTTAAGGAGGCGGTCGAAGGCCTTCGGACAACACTTGTTCCCCTAGGTCTGCCAACCGATGTACCGGATCTTGTAGAGTATTGTCTCTCCACCACGTACTTCAAGTGGGCGGGAGCGATGTATGAGCAAGTAGAGGGTGCTCCCATGGGATCTCCTCTCTCACCGGTAATCGCCAATTTCTTCATGGAATTGTTTGAAGAAAAAGCCATTAGGTCATGGCCTTACAAACCCAAGCATTGGGTCAGATATGTTGATGATACCTTTGTGGTTTGGCCACACGGTAGAGATAAACTTACTGAGTTCCTTAGCCACCTGAACAATGTCAATCCTTCTATCAAATTCACGATGGAAATAGAAGAGGATAACAAGCTGCCATTTTTGGATGTGCTGGTATACAGAACGCCAACTGGTGCGCTTGGACATACTGTCTACCGTAAGAAGACACATACCGATCGGTACTTGAACGCCAAATCGCACCACCATCCCCAACAGAAGAGAAGTGTTATTAATACTCTGTTCAACAGAGCCGAGAAGGTGTGCGACGCCAGCAGCTTGGACGACGAACGGAAACACTTGGAGTGGGCTCTGCGTCAGAATGGATACACCAAGTCTGACATACGGGGTGTCACACAGAGAAAACCGCAAGTCTCAGAGGAGCGGCAAGAGTCAAAGGGGTTCGCTTGTTTGCCATACGTAAGTGGGGTATCGGAAAGAATCGGTAGAATACTGAAGAAATCGGGTATCACGGTAAGGTACAGAGCGCCAGCAAAGGTAAAAGATCTTTTGCCTAACCCAAAGGATATCACACCACTCCTGAAGAACGAAGGAGTATACAAGATAACATGTGAGTGTGGAACATGCTATGTAGGACAGACAGGACGAAGTATCGAATGTAGAATCAAGGAGCACAGTAGAGACACCCGGCTACGCAAGATTCAACAGTCCGCTGTTGCTCAACACTGCCACGAGTCGGGACACACAATGAATTTCGATGACGCGAAGATGTTGGCAAGGGTAGGTAATTATCATCGAAGGCTTATTAGAGAAGCAATCGAAATCTACAAACATCCTGACAACATCAATCGCGAGGACGGTACTGACATTAGTAGGGTCTGGAAATCGATCCTAACGCGGTCAGGTGGAAAAGCACATGGGAGCGGTTCTCCAGATGTGCGCAGTGAGGTGTAAACTTAGGTATATAAGGGAGATTGTCTTGGTAGGTCGTCAGTATTCAATTAGCTTTGAAGAAGCGAGCAACATGGTTCGCGAAACGTCAGCATTAACAAATCTTGACACACGGCATAACCCGGAAGCAGTTTATTTTCTAAATGATTCTGGCCGTGAAAGCCTACGTACTTATAAATATGTTAAATTATATCCATAAATTCATTAGAATGTTGTACATTTTATTTCAAAATGATATTTAGCAACCCTTTTTCCACTGCTATCTTGAATTTTCCTCTTTTTAGTATAAATTCATCATACGCCACCTGCAAACCCCCTTCATGCGATGTTTTGAACAAATTCGACGAATTTCAGGAAAAATCCGGCATGTTGGCTTCGTCATTTTGAGTTTTGTAATCTTTATTATAAATTCGTGATCTGAAAACCTCCCTTTTGCAATGCTTCAATCAAATTCGACGATTTTTCAGGAAAATTTCCGCCATATTGGTTCGCTATTTTGAATTTTGTTATTTTGACTTCCAATTTGTAATCGGCGACATGAAAAAAAAAAAAACCTTTTACAATGTTTCAATCAAATTTGTCGATTCTATGACTTTTGGCCAGCTTTTTTCTGGAATCCGCAACACTGTTGGTTCAAACGCAGTCTGGAATATCAAGTATTGAAATTATAAAAATTGATGGAGAGCGCAACAATTTGGTTATAAAAAGTGGGGCGGAGGTACAAAAAGGTTTGGAAACCACTGACTTAACCCAATTATATTTTCTCCGTTATCAGGAAGTTTTCAACTGAAGAGGGCATGTAGTACCAACTTTGCTTACGTAAAGTTGTGTGCATAAATCCCAAATTTTGTTGCATCAGTTCTCGTACCACAAGACATATTTTGAAGATGATAAGAAATCTTTTTATCAATTTAAAACTACTGTTATTTCAGAACAACTTTACGCCCCTCTGTGCGTCGATGCTCATGTGATTTTGCGTCTAGCATAAGGTGACCAGACGTCCCACTTTTGGCGGGACAGTCCCGGCTTTTCACATTTTATCCCGCCCCCTGCGGAAATTTTAAAATGTCCCGCATTTTAGGAAATATTATTTTTTTACAGAATTTTTAGAGAATTACTAAGACAAATAAACTACATATTGTTACTATCACACTCTTTTTCAAATCGTTTCTTGAAAGGCAGTAACATTTTTATAATTTATAACAAAATTTTGGGGTTGCCACCGTTTTCTCAATAATTTCTCATTTTAGGTAATTTCAATTACCACACTAAATTCTTTATTGTCTACAACAAGACTCTCAGCTAAATGACTGCATAGCAGTTCCTTGTGTCATTGGCAATAACTGATTATTATTAAACATTTTATTGCTTTCTAAGTTTTATTGGAATCAGCATCCCCTGCCATTCAATTTCAAAACAAGAATATACAAATAAATGTTAATACAAAACACAGAATCCTAGGTATACATACACTAAACTTTTGGTAAAGAATATACAATATTCTTTTCTGTCTAATGGTGGATAGTTGATATTTTTGTGTGTTTTTGAAAAATCGTAATTGTAATCTGTAAAAGAATATGGATGTATGCATTTTTATACGAAAAACACAAAACAAAATTGAATTGATCTAGTTAACCAACCTTCCTAGAACCTTTTTCCATACGTGTATAAAATTATAGTAGCACATACCAACATTTGATATGTCGACTGACCGGCTTAAACCAAATTAGTTAACTTTGATATACCATAACTTTTGTAATCTTTGACCGATTTTCATTATTATTTCGAGAACACAACTTTTAAAATAAACGTAAATAAGATGTTCCATCTAATTATTTATATTGGGATATCGAAAATAATGTTTTTGTTATCCCCGATGGGATAACTAAGGAGCTAAGGAAGGTTCTCTTGCGGATTTTCAAGTAGGTACTCTCTTTCAAAACCATATTAGTTGTCAACATCTTGTTTGTAGTAAGATTTTGCCTTTCATTCATAATCACGTATATTTGCTGCAAAGTTTAGCAGCATTTCCAATTGCAAAGGTTTACGTGAAATTGTGAATCTCCTACAATATTTAGATAATGGAATGAACCAAAAAATGTTGAGAGTATATACTATGTATGGCCTGGTATCAGAGAACGCACTTTAAAACTTTCCCAACCTCCTCAGTTATTCTACAGCGTGTTTCAAAAGCAGATCAAAATATCATTATGGTTAGCACGGTGTCAAATTATGTTTTTCAAACTACAATAGTATGAGCTACTTTCAATGAATTTCTTATGATGAAAATTATGAAAGCCGGTTGATTACAATGATTATAAAAGTTACGCAAATTAAGTGTTCCTTTAATTGTGCCGGTCAGTGTAGTTTTTTTTTTCTAAAAACGGTACCCCTAAACCTGGCATATTTTGTTGCATTGTACAGAGGCGTTAGATTAGAACACTTGTTTGTTATGTTTTTACCTTAAGATTTGTTTTATTAACCATAGGAATATAATTTATCTTTCACAGTCTTCTTACAATATTTATTAGTAAAGACATAATTATTTCGTACACAGGGGCATATATTTGAAGAATTTATTTTAAAGGGAAGAGTTAATATATACAACTTGCACCCATTCCCTATAACAAACGATAACAAAAGAACTTAAACAATTTATTAACAATAACCAAACAATTTTTATTTATTTTAAATAGAAATGCAAAACAAGTAATCACTAATAAAGACAAGTATTCAATGTAGTAAATATATTTTGTCTAAACAAATATGTCTTGATCACAAGCTCAACAATTTAAATGAATATGTGATGATGTTTCTTAATAGAGAAAATCTATGTCTCCAACCGAACTAAAAACATACCTACAAATAAATTTTGTAAATACGTTGGCTTTCAAGGCCAGAATTATTTAGAAAATAAACTGCATTCGGGTTATGTCGTGTGTCAAGATTTGTAAATGCTGATGTTTCACGAACCATATTGCTCGCTTCTTCAGAGCTAACTGAATACTGACACAGTATTCACACAGCTAACTAATACTGACACAGTATTGATAAATTGGGACATACCGTATTTCTTATATAATGCATTTAAAATATTTTATATAGTTCATCAGAGAAAAACAAAAGTTGGCCGTATATTTTGCCTTGCTCAAAGATTTCATAAAACGACTTATTTTATTTCTTTTTTTAGGAGGCAAAATTATTATCCAAGTTTTTACAAAATCAAAATTATTTTCATTTTTCGAACAGAACACAGCAACAAAAAGATGGTTTAAGCTCAAAAATAAAATGTTTGCATCTAAACTTTACATGCGCCGTCTTCTGATAGCACGGTTACAACTTTAGCGTCACAACAAAATAAACCAGGATTCTTATATTTTGTCCGCGATTACCCTTGAGAAACCTAGTTCACTAAAAGTCTATCCTAATTCAAGGTGGCTCTTCAATGCAGAGGAGATTTGTTGACAAATCAACTGAGGTGCAGTGCGGCCGACACATTGGCCTGTATATGTATTGCACGATTAGCTGTTGTGCCTCTTTATAACTCTTTATTTGACGGTTATAGTCTGTGACAATTAAGTTAAGTTTATTTAATAAAGTTAAAGAATTTTTATTTTTTTAAATTCCCTTGTTCTCAACGATAATAAAACTAGTGTGTGAAGCGTATCTACTTTCTTCGTACACCAGCATCTACAAGCATCTACTAGATTTTTATTATTATGAGACAAAGTTCTAAAATAACATTCGACAAAAATTATTTTTTGCCTAGTCTATATTAAGTATTTTGATTTCACGTTTTTTTTCTCACCATTTCACGTGCGAAAAAGTGCGTTCTTAGTTGCTTATAGAAAATATGGAGAAGCCTTTTCGGGCGCGCGAAGCGCGGCCGTCGCCCTAAATGGACCATTCTACATTGCGTGAGCTTTTGAAATTGACGGAAAAAGGCCTCTAGGGCGTTTTTGCTTCAAAATTTTCCAAAAAGCGAGCGATTTTGGTGAACGCGCCTCAACATTCCAACAGCAGTTTATTACGCGTCGTCATGGTTGCCAGCTAAGAAACGTCAAAAGCGCAGACATAACCTGCAATTTGTTGATCATTATCTTCGGAGGTTAAGACCACAACGTCCGTTCCAAAAAGCCTCTGAGAAACCTATAACGTATGTTTTACGTATATGAATAATTAAGAATTCGCATTTGTCTTTATTACGTACGAATGAAACCTACTACGTGTAGATACAAGCATAATATGGTATGATTTTACAAGCTATAGCAGAGATATCATTCATTGGTGAGTTTGGGTAAGTTTTCCTACGTGTTACAGCCACAGAACTTAATAATACGTCCGAACTTATGTCATTTTTCCTATGAGCCGAGCTGTGGTTACTTATTTAACGTATAAGGTACCCGGGTGTGTAGTACTAACGGGTATGCTGTGACTACCATTTCATTCGATCGATAAATTGTCCACAAAATGCATTTCTACAAGAATTCGGACGTTTTAGCCGATTACTTGAAAGATGGCGCTACCAGCGCTATTAAACGTCAGCCGTACATAACCTCTGCATAACCTAACATTTATGTTTATAAATATGGATTCGCTTTGCCGACTTTGCCAATACAAATGGCGCATCGTAAGTTTAATACATGTTATTATGAAGGTTTGTTTACGGTAGTCCACATTTATTAAATATTTTTAGCATACCTACATACACAAGTCATTCAACCGTGACCGAATGCAAACAATATAGATGTATTAGAGACAACAAAAGGTAATGGAAATAGCTACATAATGTCAATATCAATACAATAAAGTAATTGTTAGTGAAGCCGAGTGTAACATGGGAAGAAGACGATGTAAAATTTTGCCGCAATGAGAAGGAAGAATTCTGAAAACGGATAATGATCAAAAATTTCAAGTAGTATGATTGGGAATTGAAAGCAGGCGAAAAACAAGCCTACAAAAACTTGGAATGTTGTCCTTAGCATGATTTTTCTTCTAACGGTGATCACTCACACGAAACAAAACAGGATGCTTGCTTTACGTCAAAGCTTTTGAAGATTCATCACGTAAAAGAATTTGAAGAAAATGAACCATTTTTTCTCAACATTATTGTGGAATTTATTATTAGAATAAGCCTTTGCGGATGTATACGTTTCCGGTATTGTGATTACAGGTAACCCCGAATCGTAATTTAATTCACATTTCTTTAGCTTAACTTTACGTCTGTGATAAAGCTTACTATATCATTTAAATTGTCAAATAGACATGCCATGAAAAACTTTGAAGACAGGAAGAACATTTTTCTAATGCTAATTATCTCAACGTTGGTTCAGGAGTGTCTTAAAGTAATTTCCAACAAAAAAGTTAAATCAACACGGATTTAATTCGGAAGAGTTATTGAGGTACTATTTATCGTAGAAAGTATTCAAGAGTGTGTGCATTCCTCAATCGTAAGCCAATGTGACCTTTTATGTGATTTTCAATTTCATTGAAACATCCGTACTATTCATACTGCAAAAGCAGACAGTTTGGATTTACTTTTGCATATGGTGAGCAACATTTCTTAGGGCTTAAAGGGTGGACTTCTATGTAGGAATAATCGAAACGTATTTAGAGGTAGGTCAAATTAATAGGCACACGAGCCACAGAAAAATTTAAATTTGTAAATATTCCCCGTTTCTTATTTCGTTTTCTGTAATATGTATATATTTATGTATACAATGCTGTGCAATACTAATATTGTTGTACAAATATATATGAATGTTCTCTGTAACGGAACATCTTTTTATATTTAGCGTTGATCATATTTTTTACAAATTATTTATCATTTCACGGATCATTGGTTATTTCATTATTTATCACTTCACTGGTATATTTTTCTTTTGTTTGTACAATGATTAACTTACAATAAAGTATGTCTACATAATAATTATTATCTCTATTATTATCTATATTCTTATTTTACATAATAGGTTTGCTCGAGCAGCATCAAAATAATTATACAAAGCACCTATTTTTACTCTTGCGTGTGCGCAATGGGGGTTCTTCCTTTACAAAATCTCCATTGCGCATGCTTAGCAATTAGGAATAACTAATTGTTTTTACTGATGGGCAAACAAACCAATTATACATACTACAGGTTTTAAATATATTTAGAATGTTGTAAATCTACAATTCTAATATGTAGGTATAAATAATGCCCAACCAATCTGTAGGGTGTATCAAAACAACCATTTTTGGAAAATCTAAATTTCAAGTTAATATAAGTTGTCTCTATGAACCCACTTAGGTATAACATCAAAAATATTGTCCCATATAAGAAAAAATATATCACCCTCAAGTGGCCTAAAGTTTATAAATTTTCTCAATAAATGTGTTTTTTTTGTAGTAAGGGTAAAGTATTTTTCATGTTGAAAATTTTTAACAATAGGTTGTGAAATAATAGTATAAAAATATTACTCTAATGCAACATTTGGGTCTTCCGCACTTGGCATAAAATTGAGTAATTTTAACAAATAATAGTTATTTTTGTAAATAAGGTCAATGGTGCCGGGAAAAAAATATACAAGTTGATTAAAAGTTGTTTCTATGGTCCTATGTATACAACAACAAAATAGCCTAAATAAAAAACAATCTAGGTCTTCTGCAAGGGGTCTATAATTTTTTCATGTTTCCAAATTATTATTTAGATCATGCGTGTTTCTTGAAAAAAAAAATTCGGTTTATCGTCGTAATTTGCACGGTTTATAAAAATATATATATATTTTTAAATTACTCAATTTTATGCAATTTAAGTAGGTTGTATTAGAATTATATATGTTTATACTTTTATTTCACACCCTACTATTGTTAAAATTATTCAAAATGAAAAAAGGTTTTTTTTCACTTGCTGGAGATCTTTTTTTAATTAAGGCAACTTTTTTGGTTGTTAATATGAGGTCATAAAAATAACTTTACATCAACTTGAAATTTTCATTTTGCAAACGAAGTCTTTATTGTATATATACCCACTGTCTATGCGGTCTATCGATTCCTGCGATCTACCGATTCACTGATCTACCCAATAGGCGGTCTATAGGTCTACTAGTCTATATTATGTAAACTGATTTGGCGTGTTTTTTCTCACCATTTCACATGCGAAAAAGTGGCTTCTTAATTCTTTATAGAAAATCTGGAGAGGCCTTTTCGGCCACGCTGAGCGCGCCCGACCCGCTATATGGACAATTCTACGTAGCGTGAGTTTTTGAAATCGACGCAAAACGGCCTCTAGGGCGTTTTTGGTTCAAAATTTTCCAAAAAGCGAGCGATTTTGGTGAACGCGCCTCAACATTCCTACAGCTGTTTATTACGCGTCGTCATGGTTGCCCGCTAGAAACGTCAAAAGCGCAAACATAACCTTATCATAACCTCAAACCTATTTACATTGCAGTAGGTATCTACAGAGCTAAGCGATTTGTTACGTCCGTCCCCACAAGTATGATATGAAAAACCTATAACCATGTTGATCGTATAAAAATATGTATTAATTTGCGTTAGTTTTTGTTACGTACGGATGCGTACTTAGTACCTATACCTACGCATAATTGGAAAGAGATGTAAAATTTGACAAACTGCGAATATTACCGCGCAGTTAAGTTACTACGAAAACACAGTAAGTAAATTAATAGAGATGATTAGCGTTTCGACTTTCGTTTAGTAGGGCCCCTTACTTACCCTCTAATTGATTACAGTTTGGGAGGTAGCTCTTAGATGGCACCAATGTACACCAGTCGGGTCGGGTCTGCGCACAGCGCAAATGTCAAGAACCATTACCTAACCTAACGTCCTAACCTAATCTAATATTTTGATGGTGAGATTTCCCAAACAACCGCACCCATAGCATAAGGTGAATTTATTGCAGATTATTTGTAAAACACATTTACTTATTTATTAATAATTTCAGGATGTAAACAAACTGTCGTACGTAATTTGTACGTATTGAGCCCCACATACAATAGATCTTCCAGGTCAAAGTATACCGAAAGACATAGATGCCATATAACTCAGTCTACCATACCAGAGCCCCTACAACTACAAGAAAGCCGAAGTTAAATTAGTGTGCGAATTGACAGAGCGCAAGAGAGAAGCCTAGAACGTGAACATCAGCTCATTATGCCAGAAATGGGGATGACTCGAAAGAAAATAAACCAGAATTTTTCCTCTAATCAAACATTTAGTACAAGAATTTGAAGGAATAAAACGTTATTCAGTCATAAAGTTACATTAATTATTATATTTTTAGTTGAGTTTCTTTTAATTCGATTTTTGCACAGGTAACATATACGATGTGATAAATAGCCTGAGGAACAAGGAAATTTAATTTTGGGTTAAAGAAAGTTATCTGTTACTTCGAACAAAACAGATTTGTATATATCAGAACAAATGGGACAAATATCAACATTGGTGATTCGGAAGGGTTATTGAAGTAGACTTATCGCAATATCGCATTGGTCTATCGTAACTCTCGGTCACCCGTAATGTTATTGTCAATTTCATATACATACGCGCATCAATCATATTACAAAGAATACAATTTCGAATCAAGGTCTGTATTGCTATAACCATAAATGAGGACAAACTTTGGATTTAGTTAAAATCTATTTATTTCAACACGTTTTTGCACAGCTAAATGTGGCATTTTCTACGGCTAAAAGGTGGGATTCTACGTAGGTGTAAATTGACAAAACGTTTTCTCCGGGGCGATTATGGAAAAGGATTCTATTCAAATTAAGAGTTACATGTTACGAAGAAATATTTAAATTTGTAAATAATCCATTTTTTACTTATTGTTTTCTGTAATATATACAATATACATATGTATACAATGATGTGTTCTACAAATATATATTATATGCACAGTCTCTGTAAAGGAACTAATTTAATATTTAGCCTCAATCATGTTTTAGTTTCTTAATTATCATTGCTTATTTGTTATTTAAAAATACTAATGTTATTATACATGTATTACATATTCTGCAATATATGTACAATGTTATTAATCTACAATACCAATCTGTATAAGTAGTGACCAACCAAGCAGTAGAGTGTATAAAATGAACTTTTTGGAAAATCAAAGTTTTAAGTTGATTTATGTTATCTCTATGGACCCACATATAACATCAACAAGATTAACCCAATTAAGAAAAAAATAGGTCTCCCACAAGAGGCCTAATATTTATAATTTTTTTCAATTGTTTGTTGTAGTTAGGTTAAAGTTTTAAGTTGAAAATTTTTAACTATAGTTTGTGAAATAATAGTATATAAATATTAATTTACTGCAAGATTTAGATTTCCTGCGCTTGGCATAAAATTGAGTAAATTTAACAAATGAACCATTCTTTGTATTCCACGTAATGGAATAACTGGGAACAAAATATAACAATTGTTTTTTTTTTCAAGTGACAAACATCTTTAATAAAATCTAAAATAAAAAAAAAACATCAGAAAAATCTTTTCCATTAAAGCCTTCTATATAAGAGTAGATTGTAGTTGCTGAGCCAACAACATGCCATTATATGAAAAATAATTTAGTGTTTAATTTGGCAAATAGACAATTATACAAAAATACATTATAGAAGTTGATAAAAAGGTGTCTCTGCGGACCCACGTATACCACCAACAAATTTTGCCCAATTGAAAGCAATCTGAGTCTTCCACAAGTGGTCTAAAATATTTTTACATTTTTATTAAGATCATGTTTACCACTTGAAAAAAAAAACAATTGTTAGATTTGTCATCGTAATTTGCATTGATTATATAATCAAATAATTATGAAAGTAAGCTAAATTTGTTAAAATTACTAAATTTTATGCAATTTAAGTACGTTGCATTAGAATACTATATTTTTATACTTTTGTTTCACACCATACGTATTGTTAAAATAATTCAACTTGAAAAGAAAAAGCAACCAAAAAAAATCAAATTTATTGCGACAAACTATATTTTTGTTTTCAATTGCAGGAGACTAATTTTTTTTTAATTGAACCATTTTTGTTTTACATGTGAGTCCATAGAAACAACTTTATAGGTAACTACTTAAAAGTTTGGTTTTGGAAAAAAGTATTTTTTAAAGACTGTTGTCGTAGTGTAGGTATATGCGGTCTATCGATTCCTGCGATGTACCGATTCACTGATCTACCCAATAGGCGGTCTATAGGTCCACTAGTTTTTAAGAAACAACAATTGAATGTCTCGGAAATTATTTACTTTGTGTGATAAAAAAATAAATGATAAACAGGGTATTATAAATGAAAATAATTTTGCGTTGTAGGAACTGATGGGTCAAAAGAGTTTCGTATAAAATATTTTTTTCTATCTCTTAAAATATTGGAGTTATCCAATGATAGTATCGAACCAAAACATCTCGACCACTGTGACTCTAATAACTCACCCTGTATAAATGCATTGTATCTTTTCCATGGTCAGAATGGTCAGGTTCTACGAAACACACGTGATAAACTTGTTCTATTAACTTCAACTCTTCTTGAATTACAGGCTTCACCTACGGATCATTACATGCGAACTTACTACATTGCCAGTCAGAGATATTTGACGAAATGGAAGAGGTTGTGCGATGGGGAAATCCCACGACACAAAGTTATGCTTAACTACATAAAAGATGTAAGTTTTGATATTGACTCCGCATCTATTTCTTCCCATTATATATTTTGTTTTAGTTTTACTCGGTGTACGAAACCAAACCAAAGTTCCTATTCGGATTTCACGGTGAATTATCGCATGATGACTATAACCTGGTGGGTGCGGCCGACGACGATATAAGTGAGTTCCTCACAGATCTGAACGCATCGAATGCTCTGAACAATACTCTACTGATTGTCATGGCTGACCATGGGCACAGATTTGCGGCAATTCGAAACACGTTGCAGGGCAAACTTGAAGAGAGGCTGCCATTCTTTTCTTTCCGGTTCCCGCCATGGTTCAAAATGAAGCACAAAGATATCTACGCAAATTTTGTGTCTAACTTAAATACATTGACAACACCTTTTGATGTTCACGCGACGCTTACCGACGTTCTTAATGGGACCAGTCCGAATGTTGGGGATTTAAAACACAGATCAATCTCACTTTTTAGTAAGGTATGTGATGATTTTTTATAGTTACCACGCTCTTTCTCTATTGGGTATTCAGTTACATCATTTCGTACTTACTATTCAGATGAATGTCAATTTTATCATTATACAGTGTGTACGGGAAAGTCAAATCTATTTCACAGAAAATTTTATTCTTTATAAAAGTTTGCGGCTGGTCGAGAACCTACAATCGAGCCATCAGAGCTTAAAATGTACGATTATATTACAGCCTCGTCTCATAAATAATACATTGTAGTACCTTCTATTCTTGTACTGAATCACACGTTTAGAGTAAAAAACTGAAAAAACTACCTGCTGCGCCGGCTGCGGGCAATGCCTGATTCACTATGTCATTCTTCGTTCGTGTGCTGAATCGTACGTATGGTTTCGCTCAGTGCGTATTTAATATAATTATATTTAATATAATTTAAAAATGCCTAAATAATCTCAAAAACGGCATAGGAACAATAGTGACAGTGACTATTCGATGGACCGAAAAATTTTAAAGTGAAAGAAGAAGCTGTCAAAATTAAATGGAAAGAAAAAGGAAACGGCATTTTCCAACTCAGAGGGCGTAGAGGTCAGAGCAAGAATGGACTTGGTTGTGAACACAAGACCGTCAATAGAATACAAATTATCAGTAGATAGTTTTAAAACCTGCTTGTGACAGCAGTATTTGCAATAGTTTGCAATTAGCTTGCTTATCTTAGCAATGCCCGTATTATAGGTATATAATACAATATCTTATCATAAGATAAGAAAAACTTGCTTGTGACAGCAGTATTTGCAATAGTTTGCAATTAGCTTGCTTATGTTAGCAATGCTCGTATTATAGGTATATAATACAATATCTTATCTTTAGATAAGAAAAACTTGCTTGTGACAGCAGTATTTGCAATGGTTTGCAATTAGCATGCTTATGTTAGCAATGCCCGTATTATAGGTATATAATACAATATCTTATCCTTAGATAAGAAAAACTCTCTTGTGACAGCATAGTTGGCAATTAACTTGCTTGTGATAGCAATATTATAAGGTATGTATATAATATAATAAATTATCATTAGATAATAAAAACTTGCTGGTGACAGCATAGTTGGTAATTAGCTTGCTTGGGAGAGCAATATTATATATGTATATAATACAACATATTATCGTAGATAATATAAACCTGCTTGTGACAGCATGCTGTGCACTTAGCTTGCATGTGATAGCAATGTTCATAATATATAGGTATTTACATATACATTGTATAACATATTATCGTAGACAATAATATAAACTTGCTTGTGACAGCATAGTTGACAAATAGCTTACTTGTGATATCAATGCTCATAATATATATATATATATATATATATATATATATATATATATATATATATATATATATATATATATATATATAATTAAAAGGTTTTCGGACATCTCGTGTAAAAATATATTTTATTTGCAACGTTTCAGCAGGTGCGAGTCTGCTGAAACGTTGCAAATAAAATATATTTTTACACGAGATGTCCGAAAACCTTTTAATTATAAATAATGATCGTGAAAATATAAAATTAATATATATATATATATATATATATATATATATATATATATATATATATATATATATATATATATATATATATATATATATATATATATATATATATATATTTATTTAAATAAATTAGTTAGCCTTGTCAAAATATTAAAAACACACAACTTTTTCACAAAAATTGTTTATTATTTATTGGGAATAGAGGCTCTTTGTAACAAAAGTTTTTTTACACGTTCACAAAATCTCACGATGAAACAAACATATTAAAAACTCTTTTCTTGCTATCTGACGTTTCGACGTTATTTGCGTCTTGGTCACAGATAAACTATATATATATATATATATAAAGGAAGTGAATTCTCGCAGAAATCTGCATACATTAATATGTATTAACTATTTCAAATGTTCATATATATATATATATATATATATATATATATATATATATATATATATATATATATATATTGAATAATAGATTATCATTAGATATTATAAACCTGCTTGTGACAGCATGGACTGCTTTTGTATATATCAGAATATGTATAGGGCTGTGTTTGTGAACACAGACCTCCAATAAAGTAGCCGTAATATGCTTATAACAGCATAGTTTGCAAAAAGCTTGCTTGTGATAGTAATGCTCATCATATATTTACGTACAATATATAACCGAATAGAAAAAGGGACAACAATATATAACATATCTTTGATGAAAGTTAAGAATAAAATATAATACGTTATCATTATAATAGAAGCTTGCTTGTGACAGCATACTTGGGAATTAGCTTGTTTGCTCATATTATACAAGTATATGTTATGATATTATTTACATATAACAAAAATACTCACGTTTTTTTAGAACGCATTTGTTTGCATGAATAATACAATCCGCTATTATAATTGTTTTCCAAACAAAGGAGGAGGTATATATGGAAGAAGAAATATTGTCGCAGGTACTAATTGCGCCTAATAGTAGGTGTCAGTTACCGCGGGAGTTACGTACCCAGATATGCTGAGGCAGCACATTCCTAGGAGTAGATTAAGAATAGTATATAAGCAGTAGCATTGTTCCACTTAGCAGTTATAATTATAGTCAGTATTATACTCTTAGATATTACGCACATCAAACTCTGTATGTAATATTTAAATAAATTGTTTTTTTTAATTAACAAGTGTTAAACAATTATATTTGGCGCAGTCGGCAGTATTTCGGGACGTTTTTCGAAAATAAAACTCTTTTTGAAAACGGTTCGTGTCTACGATTTACGCGAAAAGAACCACACCCATAGACCTCACATCGGTCGAAGAATCTCACATCGGTTCGTGGAAGTGAAACTAAAGGATACCAAAGGACATGATTGGATTATTTAAATTAATGTAAGTACAAACTAAGTTTAGTTTATTGCATCCCTCAAATCCATGTCCAATCCTGAACTTGCATTAGCGGAAATTTTAAATAAATTATCACTGCAAGAAAATCAAACCAGTGCTAATAATAGTGATCAAAAAAGTACTACGACAACCGTAACAATGTCTACAGTAAAAGATATCACCACCAATCATCTTGCCATCATACCGCAGTACGATGGAAATCCAAACACCCTCACCATGTACATCGCGGGATGTCAATATTTGATTGACACATTTGCCAGTGAAGAGGCAGATGACCCAATTAACCAATTCATCATGAGAGCCATCCAATCTAAATTAACAGGAAAAGCTCTTCAATTAGTAGGAAGTTATGAAACCATAAGAACCTGGAAGGAACTTAAGGACCTCTTGCAATTAAATTTCTGTGATCAGAGATCAGAAAAGTGTTTGACACAGGATTTAATTAATCTTAGGCCAGAAAGGCAAGAAACAGCGTACAACTTTGGCATGCGTTGTAAGAATATAAGGAATTTATTGTTATCCAAAGTCAAGATGACAGAGGAGGATGCAGCAAGAAGAAAAATTAAATGCGAATTGCATGAAGACACAACATTACAAACATACCTCCGAGGAATCGTGATAATGGGAGAAGTTGGACATCGTGTCAGGTACAGAATACCTGATAACATAGAAACAGCTATGGCATATGTATTAGAAGAAGAAAATTTCAACTACTTTGCCAAACAGCCCAACAGTGTGAACGTTAATCACGAATTCAAACCACTCAGACAACAAATACCATCACAACAAGCACCACCAAAACAACATCAACAAAAACAGTGGCAACAACAACCAAAACAGTGGCAACAACCTAGGCAGTGGCAACAACCAAGACAATGGCAACCACCGAACCAGTGGCAGCAACCAAATCAATGGCAACAGCAAAACCAATGGCCACCCAAACCACAACAACATTGGAGACAACAACAGCCTCAACAGCAACAACCGTTCCAGAAACCACCATCTTGGAGATTTGCAAAATCCCCTGGACAAATACAACAAACTCGTCAACCGAAACAAACACCAATGGATATTGGTAGTTCGACAAGATCAGCACCCCAGAAATTGTATTATCATACTGAAGATCAACAAGATGTTGAACAAATTGAAGAATATGAAGAAAATCAACAATACTACGAAGAAGGCGAATACACTTATGAAGAAGATAAACATGTAGAGGAATACGAAGAAAATTTTATGGCAGAAGCGTCTACAAGTCAAACTCCATAGCAAATGAAGACCTACAAGAAGAATACATGGAAAAAATCAAATTAAACACACATTCGGCAGTTAAATTACCATATATTATTATTCCTGAAATTAGAGCAAAATTTCTAATTGACACCGGAGCATCAAGATCTATGATAAGTTCAAATTTAGCTCATAGATATTTTCAAGAACAAAGTATGAACCATTCACTGTACAAACGGCACATGCAATCACAAAACATCAACATGTAATTGAGATACCATCATTAATTACGTTCAAAGCAAAAAATCAACAACACAAATTCCATATATTTGACTTTAGTGACAAATATGACGGCCTGATAGGAATAACATTATTGGAACAATTAGAAGCGACAATCGACATCATCAATAGAACTTTGAAGACGAAATTTGTGAACATACCCATTTTATTTGAAGAGTCAAGAATTTCTTTAGGACCACGTGAAAGAAAAGTAATCAAAATACCTGTGACTAGAAATAGGAAGAACATAATAGTGCATCATCAAGTATTAGCACCTGGAGTAGAAATACCAGAGGCTATATCCAATTCGAAAGATTTCGAGGCACTGACCATAGCTGTAAATTTCAACAATTTTCCTGTAGAAATCGAGATCGATCAACCAATCGACGCTGAGGAGTATGACCCCAGGACTAACATCGGTAAAAGCAACAAGACACCATATACACCAAAACAAATTGAAAAAATGCAGATAGAAAATGTTATGATGAACTTAAGGTTAGTTCACCTAAATGATGACGAATACCAACAAATACAAAGCAGATGTTTAGAATATAAGGACATATGTTATGATGAACGTTTACCATTGACATTTACAAATCAAATTAAACATACTCTAAGACTTAAAGATGAAACACCCGCATATTCCAGACCATATAGACAGCCCCAACAGAAGAAAGACGAAATAAAACAACAAGTCCAACAACTATTGGAACAAGATATCATCCAGGAAAGCTACAGCCCTTGGAGCTGTCCAGTTACTGTGGTACCAAAGAAGATGGATGCATCAGGGAAGGTTAAATATCGAATGGTAATCGACTACAGACGATTAAATGAACAAACCATTGACGATAAGTATCCCATACCTAACATAACCGACATCTTAGATAAGTTAGGAAGGAGTCAGTACTTTACCACCCTTGACCTTGCTAGTGGTTATCATCAACTTGAAATGGACCCCAAGGATATACAGAAAACAGCCTTTTCCACAGAACAAGGACACTATGAATTTAAAAGAATGCCTTTTGGACTGAAGAATGCTCCAGCAACTTTTCAAAGAGTTATGGACAATATACTACGAGGTCTTCAAGAAGACGTATGTCACGTGTACTTAGATGATATTGTTATCTATTCAACAAGTCTTCAAGAACATTTGGAAAAACTTACAACCGTATTTGAAAGATTACGAAAAGCAAATTTGAAAATAAAATTAGACAAATGTGAATTTTTACGGAAGGAAACAACTTACCTAGGACACGTAATATCGGATAAAGGTGTGAAACCAAATCCGGAAAAAATTAAAGCCATCATGAAATATCCAATACCTACGACAACAAAGGAGATCAACGCATTTCTAGGTTTGGTAGGTTACTATCGAAAGTTTATCAAGGACTTTGCCAAAATTACGAAACCAATGACAAGATGTCTAAAGAAACATGCAAAAATAGTACAGGATGAAGAATTTATAAAAGCATTTGAAACATGTAAACATATATTAACCAATGAACCAGTGTTACAGTACCCAGACTTTTCAAAACCATTTGTATTAACAACGGACGCCTCGAACGTAGCAATCGGCGCAGTACTCTCTCAAGGAAGAATAGGACAAGATAAACCTATAAGTTATGCTTCTAGAACTTTATCAGATTCAGAACAACTATATTCTACAATAGAGAAGGAGCTTTTAGCCATCGTATGGGCAACAAAATACTTTAGGCCCTACATCTACGGTAGACCATTCATCATCTACACAGACCACAGACCCTTGGTCTGGTTAACATCACTAAAAGAACCAAATTCCAAGTTAGCCCGATGGAAAATAAGACTAGAAGAGTATGATTATGAAATTCTATACAAGAAAGGCAAGTATAATACTAACGCAGACGCCTTATCTCGCATAAAAATCAACGCTTTGGAAACAGAATCAATACAAGGAAACGTCGGAGATGATGTAGACCAACTTATAAGAGAACTACTAGAAGGAGAAGAAGATCCCCCAACAATCGAACAATTACCAAATACGTCATTTGTTACAGATGACGTACAACAACCTAGTACGTCAGTCACCAGAGAACAAGACCAACCAATGGAACCTGCAAGTACGGTACATTCAAACTTAAACGACGAACCACGAGAGACAATACCAACATTGGATGAAGCGATAGACAACAAAAATCCTCAATATCATATCGATCAGACATATTTGGACACATGTAAGATTACACTACAGATAAATCAAGGGAAGAAAATTTACAGAGTAACCATGCCTAAATCAAACAACGAAGAAGAAATATTCAAATTAATAAGGGACTACATGCCACAAGGAAAACAATATTTATATTTCAAACAAGAACAAATGTATAAAAATTTCTGTACAACTTATACTAAATACTTCAATGATAACGGACCTAAATTATTTAGATGCATGAGGAAATTACAGACAATAAATGACCCAGAAGAACAAATGGAGATAGTCAAGAACTATCATGAAGGTAAAAATAATCATCGAGGAATAAACGAAACATTAAAACAACTACAACGTCGCTATTATTGGAACAACATGAAAGAAACTGTTTCAATCTACATAAAACGATGTCAATTATGTAACAGGACGAAATACGATCGTCAGCAACCACACCCAAGTCTAAATATAACTGATAAGGTAGATGTGCCATTTCAACGAATTCATGTCGACGTATTCACCATAGGCGGACAACAGTTCTTAACAATAATAGATGCATTCACAAAACATGCACAGGCGATAAGCATTAAAAGTAAGAATGCCGTTGAAATTGCCGACGCATTAATTACATACTTTGCTACATTCGGAACACCAGAAGAAATGATAACGGACTCAGGAGCAGAATTCAATAATGGACTAATAAAGGAATTATTATTAAAACATAAAATTAAAATTCATTATTGCACACCAAACAATCCCAATTCGAACGGAAACATTGAAAGACTTCATTCAACGTTAATTGAGCATTTACGGATTTTAAGAGAAAACGACAAAACTTGTAGCATGACGAAACTGATGCGTATCGCGATCATAGCATACAACAACTCGATACACACAAAAACAGGACTTACACCACATGAACTAACATTTGGACATACAAAGAGCCGTGATCCATTTGATCTGTATTATGATAACCATTTTTACAGTGATTACATCGAGAAACATGTAAACAGATTAAAGACTTTATACCAGAACCTAGGAAATCAAATGCAACAACAAAAGACCAACGTAATTGAGAAAAGGAACGAAAAAGCAAAAACAAAACCTTTGGAGGTAGGACAAGAAGTATATGTCCGATTAAGATCTGGAAATAGAAATAAAATAACACACATGTTTCAAGGACCATATAGAATTCAAACATTACACGATGATAACACTGCAACTGTAATAGACGATAAGAATAAAACCAGAAAACTACATATTAAAAATCTAAAACATGGCACTACTGTTCCAGAATCCTTGGATGGATCATCCGTGGACTCCGGGGAGACGTTACCATAAGATCAATAGAAGAAACAACAGGACTGTTGCCTATCCAACTGGGAACAGCACAGAACATCAATACATATTGGAACATTATCAATGTGTATAACTTAACATCGCTGATTGTAGAAGCAAATAAACTGGAAAATAACTACAAAAAATGGGTGAAAACGATTAACACCGATACAAGAAAGGGCATCTATGAGGAAGACGTCAATAACTATTGTAAGATCTTACAGAACAGCATAAACATGATGAAAAGGGAGTTACAACAAATTGTACCAACAAACAACAGAAGAAAACAACGTGGAGCTTTCAACTTTTTAGGAAACATTCTAAAAGCAGTCACTGGTAATCTTGATAACGAGGATGCCATACGCTATGATCAGGCAATAACCGAAATTATAGATTCACAAGGAAAAATTAAAGCTATAGTGGATAAACAAATTTCATTAGCCACTACATCCATCACATTGTTTAATGAATCAATAAACACCATCCAAAGCAACAAAATGATCTTACAATCTAGGATGGAACAGATGGCAGCTACAATAAATAAGACTCAAGACCATTTGTTAAAACAAGATCAGATGACGATCAACACCATCTTCAATCAACTGATATTTCTCACGAACAATATAAATGAGATTACAAACACCATTATCAACGCTCTTACATTCGCCAAATTAGAAACATTCCACCCATCAATAATACAACCAGGAGAATTAATCGATGAATTATTAAAAATAAAGTTACCCGGACATGTAAATAAATTACCTGTTAAACCATCAATCAAAACAATAAGATACCTAGAAAATGTATTAAAAATCAAAGCTTACGTAAAGGGAGAAAGTATTATATTTATCATAATGGTACCATTGGTGGAACCCGAATCATACCATTACTACCATCTCTTCCCCTTACCTTTACCAACAAATAATTCCTATTTTAAGTATATCTTACCATCTAATCCTTACCTGGCAATAAACGAAAATAAGTTTGTATCTTCAAGAGACCAAT
The DNA here is from genome assembly GCA_964023965.1 of Melinopterus prodromus. NCBI lineage: Eukaryota > Metazoa > Arthropoda > Insecta > Coleoptera > Scarabaeidae > Melinopterus > Melinopterus prodromus. The sequence continues at coordinate 30,817,306 of OZ030393.1, read as the reverse complement.
GCAGAGAAGTATGGCCCGGGGAATACATATGCCAAGCAGAGCATAGTACCATCATTTCCAACACGTCACCATGTGAGATACAATTATTACGATTTACTAATAACTATGATGTATGCAGGCAGACCTTTACCAAAATCCAGGATATAAAGATCACAAAGATTGCACGTAACCAATGGATCATCACTGCCCCAAATTCAACCAATGTCAAGAAACGCTGTGATAGGACAGAAGAAATGGACAACATACGTGGGACCCACGTAGTAGAGATTACATCAGGCTGCATGATCACCATCAATGACAGGACTCTACAAGTGTACGAGTCCAAAACACAACGGATAAGAAGACCTAATATCCCGCAGCTACAGCTGAATCGCGGACCAAAATCCAGCGAAGAAAAAATTCATGAAATTCGGCAACTACAAGAGGTCCACTATCAGAACTTGACGGACATCCACACCGGACTATACAAATTAAAAGAAGAGTTACAACATGTAACAACACCAAAACTTCACCAATTACCTATATATTGGACAATCATTTTATATGTTATTTTATGTTTAGCAATCCTTGGAATCGTAGCCAAGTTTATTATCAAATACCGAAGGTCGAAGCTCTTGCCGCAACCTTCAACAGTCAGCATCCGCGGAGAAGCTATATCAATAAACAAAAGTCATCCATTGTCCCACTAAGGCCAACGGGATATCTTTCGTCTCGGGATGGAGGAGCTACGTACCCAGATATGCTGAGGCAGCACATTCCTAGGAGTAGATTAAGAATAGTATATAAGCAGTAGCATTGTTCCACTTAGCAGTTATAATTATAGTCAGTATTATACTCTTAGATATTACGCACATCAAACTCTGTATGTAATATTTAAATAAATTGTTTTTTTTAATTAACAAGTGTTAAACAATTATATTTCGGGCTCAAAGCTAAATCCAGTAGCTACTGCTGGAATCTCGCGAGTTCATATCAAATGAGACAATAGATGAGAATCTAATTTGACTCAAAGTGGAGACAGCTCTGTTCAGCTATATGTAGGGTGTTAACAGCAAGGTTGCAAAAGGAGAGGGTGTAGAATCCACTCAACGTTTTATAAAGGGTTTGAGCGATTCAAAAACAAAGTCAGACGGGAGCTTGCGGCTTACAATTTAAGCAAGGGTTTTAATGTGGCCATAATGAAAGCCCCCACAAATTAATGGTAACTTGACGTGATTTTTTCACCTAAGAATACCAAAAATTAGTATGAAAGGAATGGTCAAAGAAGTTAAATATCAGGGGTCCGTCTCAGACAAAGTCTAAAGGACCAGATCAGAGCGAACAGCGTGAACAATCAAAGACTCTCTACACAAGAACCAGTACCTACGCAGGGTACAGGTCGCACCCAACGCAATGAACGGATAGGGGCGAAGAACATTAAGTAAATGTACAGGTTTGAAAAACTGCTAGACTTTGAGCCTTTCTTACAGTAGTTGATGTAACGTTACTAAAATTAAGATGGAAAATTAGCTCGGATGTTGGGAAAATTTGGTTTTTGGTACATGTCCCGTCCAAAATATTGTGCCTACAAGGGTAGAATTGGTTAATATTAACTATTCTCAAATGTATAAAAGATGCTGATATTCCGGAGGGATGAAGATTTTAAATAAATTACAGCGATAACCTGGAAATTACTCAGGGACTATTGCGTAGCTGCGCAATGCTCTAACAAACTGAGCTGTCATTCTCAGTTTTTTATTAAATTGGTAAAAATTACTAAATGGCAACTTTAGACACCTATTTACCAGTCGCTGTAAGAGAATCGGATAAAAAATATCTAGATTTAGATTTAACAATGTACTTTATCTTTGTCATTGTATGCCGCTTATATTATCCTTTGCTTACCTATTATTTTATCAAAATAATGAAACGGTGGTGAACGATTAGAATTTTTTTTTGCCGGTTAGTTACCTGAATGATTTTTTGCTATAAAATAAAACAGCAAAGAATTGTCAGAAAAGGTTAACGATACAATTAAACTGCTAGATTATTTGAGATATGGAATTAACTATCATAAACGTTAACTACATAGTGTATATTATGCACTAAGGAAGAAATACTTTTAGGTTGCATTCGTAATTCCGTTACAATAGCAATTTCGTTGCCAAATAAAAAAAGAGGGGAATTTTGTCTTACCGTAACACACTCAAGAAGTAAATATGTGCAAAATACGTGAATTTACAAGATTCTTAGGGGTAAAGACTTCAGCCGTTGCCGCTGGACGCTATGATGACTCTTTATGAAACCTTTCGATTGAATTTTGTTAAATTGAGGCTTTAATGCTGTAATAAACATCTCTAATAATCTTTCGAAGGGCGGCACTGGTGGGTACAGAATATCCCCAAAACAATTCGAAAAAATCCACTAAACTTTATATTATTCAGATGCGTTATAAAATCGGATGGGGTATTAGGAGACTGAGAAAAATTAGAACAGAGTTTTCTAGAAATTTATTTAGAATTACTGGCTCTATTTTTTAAGTAGAGATTTTTAAGTAGGTTTTCCAAAAACACATTAAACTATAATATTATATGTAGTGTTGATAATACGACACCCTTATCTTAGATCATCTGTAGGGACAGTAATTTTTACCATCTAGTTAGGTTGGCCAGGGAGACTTGGATATGGTGCAGAGCAAAAATATTTACTTACAGGCATCAGTGCTACAGGCATCTTTAGACATACATGAGACAGAGTTCAGTCGAGAATGGGATATAACGGTACAAAAGGGGAGTTAAGCTGCTACTTTTGGGATATGTTAGTTAAGTTTGAAAAGCCAAAAATGGATATTTGGCATTTCGGACGAACACAACTTGTAGAATTTTATTTTGTGCTTGAAATATCCGGAAAGTTTTGTTGGTTTGATGATCTTGTCAATTGGAATAGTGGTCCTTCTTTGGCCCTCACAGCTGTCGTACAAGTCATTGTAGAAAGCTGGACACCTGGAGTGTCTTAGATATCGATGTTTCAATGTTAGAATCGAACGGTATTTGTTTTGGAATTTTCAATAATTAATGTTTGACTAGCAGCCATATTCCAAATTTTGGTGATTAGCAGAAGGTTTTAGAGCTTTATTAAAGGCGCGTTTGGGTTCCGACCGAGTTTGTCAAAATATAACGTTACTTGGGAATCGGAGATAGTCCCAGGGTAGACGCGGGCCATAATAATGATAATTCGGGCCTGCCGATGCCCCCGTAGTGGCGAAAGCTGTTGGGGGATGTTAAATAAAAGCAATGAACATGCATTGTCTTAAAAAATGGCAAGCGGATAATAACATCCGGGCCAATCAGACGGCCTACTCTGAAACTGCCATATTTCCATCAAAATCGCAATATATGTGCAGTAACTGCTGGTGTAGAGTACTGTAATAAAACTAAATATTACAAAAATTCCTAGATGATAATAATAAAAGTGGATTGAGATGTAAACATGTCCGTCTCACATTACAAACCAGGCGCCTCCACATTACCCGCTGCTGAACTTACTGCTTAATTACAGTAAGATTAACAAGGAGACGGATAGATAACTCTAATACTTTTGTAAATGTTAGATAAGTCACCAAAAGTTATAGTCGGCAGTTTTTGTTTTTTTCGGAAAAAATTAAACATAAATTAGTTAATAATGTTAACATACGTAGAAGATAGTTTAATATTAGCTTTATTAGGATCATAGGAAGCTAATTTGGAGTTAATAATTTGGATTATCGTTTGTTGAAACAAACCTTCTTATGTGGGAGAAATAAAATTTTGCTGTTTATATCTCTAAACATCTACAATGTATTATTTATGAGACGAGGCTGTAATATAATTACAAGATCAAACGAACTTACCTAAGTGAAGTTCGATCTTGATTATATGAAGCCTCACCGAAATAAATAATCACCCACCACTCCCTAATAGCCCCTTAAGTAACAGCAAAAAATTTTTTCCGAGACTCTGAAGAAATGACATAGTGAATCAGGCATTGCCCGCAGCCGGCGCAGCAGGTAGTTTTTTCAGTTTTTTACTCTAAACGTGTGATTCAGTACAAGAATAGAAGGTACTACAATGTATTATTTATTTCGACGAGGCTTCATATAATCAAGATCGAACTTCACTTAGGTAAGTTCGTTTGATCTTGTAAATTTACTCTCGCCGAAAAACAAGTATGTGTTTATACGGGCAACTGGCGTACCAAAGACTTCTGTCGGAAATTATCAGTCGACGTCTATCTATTGGGGATATGACGAATACGTCACTTTTGTTTTATTGCGTTTTGTTTCGGTTTTGTTGTCTCTGCATGCATGTAGAATCAATTTTATTTTTGAGTATTTATTTGTTGTTGATATCCGGAACCGACAAAACTGCTGCTCGTAAGTAAAGTTTGAAGATTGACTGATAATATCTTCGTTAATATTGTTTTCTGGTTTGCATGGCAGATGCATTGTAATATTTGATTTATATTAAAATACATATTAATGTTAATTCTAGTTAGAAAGATTATTCTATTTCTCAATATTTTACTCTTTCACGTATACGTTAGTAGTATACGTTAAGGTGGCTTCCAACCCCACCAATTTGAGATTTTGGTGGATATAATCCACCATCCACCGGTGTTTCAACCGTTGTATAAAGCAATTAAAAAATAATAAAAACGCAAAATAATTATCATTAGTTAGATTTCGATGGATTTTGGTGCATAATCATCACATTAATTTTATGGATAAAGCAATTGAACGATAATAAAACATTAATTAATTATCATTAGTTAGTATGTATTTTATATTCATTGTACATAGGGTGGTTCGTTCTTTAGCTTTTTTTTATCAAAATGCCTGTTACCGCAAACGTTGCCCACTTATGCCACCTTCCCAGCTGCATTTTTTTGCCGATCGGAGATTATCTTGTGTTCGAACTTTTTCTTCTGTTCGCTATTTTAATCAAAATGATGGCTTAGGTTGGAATATGTTGCACTAGTGCTTTTTTAAAGCGCTCAGACGGATGTTTTATTACCAACCTTTTTCGGCGGGGTCACAGCTTGAGTATAAGTCATAAGCCGTCTTTGGGGATGAACGTAATGGGGCGGGGGAAAGGATGAAAATGAGCGTTAGAACCATAAATTCAACCATTTTCTATACATCAATTAATTAGGTTAGCACGGACATGCCAAGTGACCACCCATGCCAGCTTTCCACCTAATAATTTTTTCCCGATCGGACAACATCTTCTGTTTGTTTTTTAGCACTGAATGCTAGGTATTTTAAACCAAATCACGGCTTTAGAAAATTTGACACTAGTGCCTTTTTAATGCGCGTAGACGAATGTTTTGCTATCAAAGAGGGCCAGAAGGTACACTTAAATTTCAGGTACATAACTTAAGTTTAAGCCATCTTTGGGTATGAACGAAATTGGGATGAAAGAAAGAGAAACAATGTCACCATTGTCTGTCATTGTTGCCTCGTGCACTTAATTAGGCTGTTACCAACATACCAAGTGACCAAGAGTCCACTACATTGAGGTGATCGCACGTGGGATCTAACCAACCAGTACCGCCAACCAATCATATATACATATTATGAAGCATTTCATTAATGGGAATCATTGTTACCAATGGTGCTGATAAACTGGGATTTATTATCGAATGTAGGTAAACCTTGCCTGGAAAGCAAAGTTACTTGATTGTGACGATCTGGCGCATTACCCCCGATAACAATTGATGAATCTTCCATAACAACCTTCACCGTACGTTTGACTGCCACAGTTAAGTTGGTTTGGGGTAAAGGTTGGTTGGATCACACAGTGCGATCACGTCAACGTAGTCCAATCTTGGAAGTTGGTATGTTGGGAGCAGCCTAATTAAGTGCATGAGGAGACATAAAGTAAATGATAAATGCATGTTTCAACCGCACATTTTTTTTCTTTCTCCCATCCCCATTACGTTCATCCCCAAAGACGGTTTATGACTTAAACTTATGTTGTGTGTACCTTCTGGCCTTTTTTGATAGCAAAACATTCGTCTGCGCGCATTAGAGAAGCATTTTCTAAAGTCATGATTTGGATTAAAAAAAAAAACTAAAAAACGAACATAAGATATTGTCCGATCGGGAAAAAAATTAGCAGGTGGAAAGGTGAGATGAGAGGTCACTTGGCTTTTTCGTGCCAATCTACTTAATTGTACGAGGCGATGCACATTGGGGTATTTGGCCCAAAAAGCTGGCCATAAATCAAATTTCCAAATTGTTAAATTCGAAAAAGTAAACCAGTTTCGAGGATAGGTAAAGGACCGATGTATTAAAAGGCGGCAGTATTTTTTCACCTGAGTCCTGCGCCACGTGTTCTTATCAGCCAGAAGTTAGATTTTACTATGGCTGCATAGATGCACATAAGTTGACGCTCTTGACGGTTGCAATTTTGTGTTTTAAGGAAAAATGTGACTTTTTTGTTATACGTTCTATCGTTGACTGAAGACTTACTAGACTGGCAAAGTAATATGGTCACGGAAAACATAGCGGTACTCAGTTTGAGATCAGTGAAAATAGTGCAGGCAATTTGCAATAGATGGCGCGACCCGTGTTGCGGTTAGTGCAACGCTCATTTGTCAGCTTTAGGTTAGCGAGAGGAGTCGTTTCTGTTCACGCGCTACATCAAATACAATATATAAGTATACACTTACAATATTTTAAAAAATTTAATGTACAGGTAAGCGTGGTTTTGCGCCGGTTTGATTTACGAAGATTCACAATTAGGCCGGTTAGCGCCGGCGTGGGACTCCCCGGTTCGGTCGGCTGTGATTCCCCCGGTTCGGCCGACACCAGACGACAGGACGACCTGTCGTCGTGTCGTCTACTGTCGCGACAGTAGGCGACGCAATTCTTTTACATTTACAAGTTGTGTTATTCTAATCCAGTACGCGAGCAGCCTATTGTATGTGTGTGAAATTGTACCCATGTTAGATTTCGTTTTGTTTTTGAGAAAAAAAGATATAATTATATTTTTTATTTTATTATTTAAATTTAAAGATTATTCAATTTGTAGTTTCATTATGGGCGACATATTGCTGAAGGATTATTCGTGTTCTGGTAATATAAAGTAATTACGTGGGCCGACCGAAAACTTTATAAAATATATTAGCGACGTACTAATAATGTTCAACACATCATTCGCGTACAATTGTTATATCGATGCCGTACTTCGCTGACTTGGATGATAATGTCTATATGTCTAACGCTAATATTTATGAGTCGGTAGTTAAAAATTATATGAGTGCTGAATTTGTTGATGTCAATAATGTTTTGTCATATGGAACGTTGACACGGGGGGTTCACTTGTCCAAGTGGGAGAAAAATAAATTATTGCGCGTGGTCTGTAACATTATAAATATAAAATCTGTACTGACACCCAAAGAACCTGAAAGTTATGTAAATTGTGACAGTGATTATGAGGAGAACATTGAGACAAGCATTATAGAACTGGACACTTCGGTCAATCAGTGTCCCTAACAACGCATACGGCGGATTAAAGATTATGTGTTATAATGTACGTAGCCTCCGAAATAAAGCTTCGCTTTTGGATTTGTACTTGAAAGATAGAAACATCAATTTTCTCTGCTTAACAGAACATAGGCTTAAGATAGATACAATAGATTTGGAAAAACTCACAAACTATGCATTGTTGAATTTTTCTTGTCGTTCTAATGATAGAGGGGGCGGATGCGCTATATACGCCGATAAAACATTGTTTGCGAGAACCGAATCAATTAACATCATGCAAATTGAAAAACGTTTTGAATATTGCTGTTCTAGCTTTGTCATCAATGACATGACTGTGTTGTGTATGTGCGTTTATAGATCCCCATCAGGGAATATAAACACGTTCTTATCGAATGTTAGTGCAGTATTAGATTTAGTGGGTCGTAGATTCAGATATATCATTGTTTGTGGAGATTTTAATATAGATTTTAGTTGTGATAGTCCAGACAAGCGTATGTCGTAAATTTGCTTGGGTCATTTAATCTGAAGCAGTATTTTTGTGATGCAACGAGGATGGATAGGTGCATTGATAATGTTTTTTGTTCATTGTGGACGGACGAGGTTGAAGCAATAATAGAGGATCCGGGAATTTCTGACCATTCGGCCTTGCTCTTGAGTATTAAAATAATAAAGCAAGAAAATATTCCAGGGGTTTTGAAACGGTCATTCATGGACTGAAATAAATTCATTTCTTGGTGACCTTGAGTGGGAGACTTGGCGTGAGGTCTATTCAGGAGGTGATGTGAACTTGAAGTATGATACATTTTATTCAATTTATAGCTATTGCTTTGAGAAGCACTTCCCGTTAGTTGTTGTAAAGCCGCGTAAATCCGGATATCCATGGTACAGTCGGGAAATAGTACAAATGTCGACCACCCTTCGTGAGTTTCATAACCTGTGCAAAATACTTGACCGACCGGATATGTGGTCGGAATACTCCATCAAAAAGAAGCAACTGAAATATGCTATAGATGCTGCCAAGAAGCAATACAATGGGAACAGAGTAACTACATCAAAGAATAAATCAAAGACTATGTGGAATATAATCAAGGACGAAACAGGACCTTTACAAAATGGGTTGATTCGTATCATTGAGGGGGGTACAGAAATACAAGATCCGAGAATAATCGCAGACATATTCAAAGATAAGTTCTTTAACTCCGGTGAAAGAAACTTGAAGCCAGTTGCCGGGGGAACTATAATACAAAATGTCGAGCATACCATTTTCTTACACCCTACGACGGAAAATGAAATAACATGTGCCCTATCTTATTCTCACCCAAAGTTTTCATGCGGAGATGATAGCATACCGCCTTACATAATGAAGAGATCATCGAATATGATAGTAAACGTTATGACTCACTTAATAAATTCCATGTTCCTGCAGGGAGTGTTTCCGGCTGAAGAACGCAGTTGTAATACCAGTTCATAAGGGGGGATCAAGGACAGATTTAAATAATTATCATCGACCTGTATCGTTATTGTCCTGTTTTTGAAAAGTGTTTGAACGTGTTATTTATGACAGGCTTCTCCATTTCTTCCAAGCTCATCAGCTAATATCAGCCACTCAATATGGGTTCCTGCCCGACGTCTTTTGTGAGAAGGCACTATTTGCGGCTGTGTCTGGGGTGTTGTCCAGTGTTGACAAACATTCTCACGTTGCGGCAATGTTTTTTTTTTATCTCTCTAAGGCATTTGATTGTATAGACCACGGTCAAACACGGTCTGCTCTCGCGCATCGCAAAGTGACGTCAGTACGAGAAGGAAGCGGAAGTACCGTTTGTATGGCGACAATTCAGATAATTTCATGGCTGCCTGAGTAGCCAGTTGTTGTTGTCACTGTTGTAATGACATTTATGCGCTAACGTCATTGCGAGAAGTAGCATTCGTTGCCATGGTAGCTAATATGTTGTTGTGACGTTCAAACCTTTTTGACAATTAAAGCGTTGGCATGGTTGTCAAATTGTTAACCTAAATCACCTACAAAAGTCAAAAACGTGTCAACATCCTTCTCGCAGTGACGTCATGCGCAGAAATGAACGAATTTGAGACGCGAAGTGAGCAGACCGTGTTTGACCGTGGTATAGACCATGTTATGTTGTTGTCAAAACTCCAGTCTTATGGCGTGCGTGGTATTGCCCTGGAACTTATGGCATCGTATCTACAGGATAGAAGGCAGAGAGTGCTCATAGATGGAGTACAATCAGCATATTCCTCCAGCTAGTCGGTTGGAGTTCCACAAGGATCTATCCTCGGCCCTCTGTTGTTCTTAATGTTTATGAATGACTTACCAACGCACCTGAGACTTGGAAGTCTATATCAGTATGCAGACGATACGACATTGATAGTGAGCAACAGGGACTCGTCTCGTCTTTCGGAGCTTTTGACTGATGCATACGCAGGGATGTCGGAGTGGTGCAGAAAGAATAGAATGATATTAAACGACGGTAAGACAAAAGTAGAAAAATTTTCATTAGATGCACCACATCAGTCGATTCTCGTTAGGACGAGCATGGGCTCCCTACCTTTGAGCGAGGAAGTAAAATTCCAAGGAGTCCATATTCAGCGCTCACTGGGATGGGAACGCCACATACGATATGTACATAAACAGTTGAGCAGAACCTATTATGCGGTGTTTAAATTAAGAGATGTTTTGGATCGAGCATCAGTCCGAACATTCTACCATGCTAGC